>CBVK0100300010.1:0-13288 GCA_900067695.1 Picea abies
GCTCTTCCGATCTCACGTTCTAGATCCATGTGGTTCTAGGGAGATCGATTTGTGTCCACACTTACGGATTTATCCTAAAACAAAATTGGTGATCCATTGGGGAACTATCCCTTTTTTCTTTATGGTTTTTTCATTTTCTGTGGCCATTTTCTCTATTTGCCTTTTTCTCCTGTTTTGTCAGTGTCTGAGTCCTCAAGATATCTTGAGAGACCTTCTGGGTCCATAAACCAGTTTGGATTTTACTTGCTTTTTCAAAATTTTCATTAGTTTCAGGAGTTCTCACACTGTTTCCATTTACAACCCGTGAGAACCAAGATATTTTGCACTTTTCTTATCTAGTCCAGTGCGAACAGTTCGCACTTTGCATTAAAGTGGCCTGCGAGAATACCATATTCTCGCACTGTGTTATATTGCTGGCCTGTGAACAATATTTTTGAAATTTTTGAAAGTGATTTTTGACTTTTTCAATTGCTCAGTAAGGTTGAATTACATCTTTTTGGCTCATTAGATCATTGCCTTACATGTCTCTTGCTTTAGTTTGTCTGCTGGAACCGATCTAGGGTTTCTAGGTTTTTCTTGCTTTGGTAGCCTGACTTTCATTTCTTGGATTTTATTGGCATTTTTCTTCTCTCTGACTTCTGGAGTTGAGTGTGTCGAGTTGGCTAAGAACCAGTGATTGGTTGGGAGTTAAGTGTTTGGTGTTTCTCATTTGATTGTTTGTTCAAAAGGACAATTTTCATTTGCATTGAGGAACTCTTTGGTTTGCTTTTTGTTTTTACTTTCGTTGAAAGTTTTGGTTGGGTTGTCATTGTTTGGTTATTGATGATTTGATTTTCTTTTCTCATTAATCAGAGTTCTTCTTGGAAAGTGAACGATAAGTTTTTTTTCAAGATTTTTGTTTTTTGCTTTTTCAAAAACATTGAAAATCAAAGTTTTAGAGTATTGAAGTTTTGGAAAAGACATATATAGTGAATTGTTCATTGATACATGATTGTTTGCATTGGCATCTGAAAGGAAATTGAGCATTGCATTTGCATTGCAGTATTGAGATTGATTCAGAAATTGTTTTCTCTCTCCCATAACTAGGATTCATGGAATGAAAAAGATTATATTTCATCATATCCTAGCATTATTTGGGTCAGAGTCACACATCATGAGTTTCACTTCCATTACCTTTGAGTAAACAACAGCTTTTAAAAAAACATTGCGTAATATTAAAATTTATCTAGTAACTCTTTTCTAGGGCTCTTTTACACCAACATTTAGCTAGGCTAGTGCTTTGGACTAGGAAGAGAGACACACTCTCTAAAAGCTCAAAAATACACAATAGCATCTTGAGTTAGGGAGTGTAAAATTCCATTGGTAACATATTGTCCTGGGAATCCCTTCCAACATAAGGGTCAAGCATTAGGTCGCATTGGTGTTGGCGAAGTTACTAACCCTGCTTTGTTGACATCGGTGTAGAGATTGCATGTATTACGGGGATCACTCTGAGGTATACCCACAATTATGAGTGGAAGCCTTTGAGTTGGTTTTGGGCTTGATACCATGCCCTTGCATGTGGATCGGATTGATGACTATTTCCCCAGGATGTACTGTTGTTTGTGGTGACCTTAGTGGCCTATCTCTCTAGGTTCTTACCCAAGGTGACTGTGGAGGGGAAAGTGTTCACGGTACCTGGAATCAACGTTGATCAAACTCATTCGGGCTCCTTGGAGGGTATACCCACGATTATGTGTGGGAACTTGCACTAGGGCATAATTCTGTTAAGCAGGTCGTCAACGTAAATTTTCCACCTTAGCCCCGCCCCTTCTCGTCTCGTTGTCGTGACGTTGGATTTCATCACCAACTAGTGGCTTCGATATTAGAAGGTATTGTTTGCTTGGTGATTGCTTCTAGATTTTGTTTACTAGTGTGTGTTGTTTGTTTTTCGAAGTTGACCATAGGATTTTCATTGACGAGCTTATTACTTGTTTACAATTGCTCCCCCACGACGTTCACGTAGGATGCAAGGTTTGTCTCTGAAACATCCAGAAGCTTCCCAACCTTTGCACACAACAACACCTGAGGGTACCCCTGAGGACTCTCCTCGTCCAGGTGAAATCCCTCTTGTTACTCTACCACACGTGAACATAAGTGACGTCCCAAAAGTTTTTACACCACCTCCACAAGAAGAGACCACTGATCCTCTTGCTGATTTTTGAATTACCAATACTATAGAGGACTATCGCATTCGTCATGGTGAACGACCTATTGGACGATTTAATACTTCTGAAGAAACCCTTTTTACATCTTCTGAATCAACTGTTGGGCCTTCTCACGGTGTAGTAGGCCAAGATCCTTTTTGGTCGGGTGATTTTCGAGGAGTCTTGTTTGGTACTGAGTCAACCCCTGTCTATGAAATCAACCCTCCTGTGTCTCCTGAACCAGAAACTGCACCAGAGACTACCACTTATCATTTTGTTCTCCCTCCCAAGATGGCCCATCTTGCAATTACTTCAAGTGTCCAAACCGAGATTCCTACAACTACTCTTGCCCCTATCAATACCCAGCGACCTCCTGAGGTTAACCCGAATTTACCCCCTGGTTACCATGCGTTGAATCCTTTGTTGAATGTTTCACATCCAACGCCTCCACAAACCTCGGCTGGTTCTCCAGGTAGTCCTCAGTTTCCTGGGCATCCTATTCCCGGTTTCATCCCGACACTTCCTCAGTTTCCTACTGGCAATCCTACTACTAGTAACACTATTCCGACTGTTGCACCAAACTTGCACATTCCTGTTGGTGGACAGGGTAGCACGTTTCCTTTTCCTTTTCATGGACACAACGCAGTTACCACGCAACCTACGGTTGGTACACAACTTCTGGGTGGAACTATACCTATGGTAGGAGGACCAACATCTCCTTTTGGACAAAACATACCTCCTGAGTTGGCTCAGTATTGGCAACAACTTTTATGAAACATACGTCTTGCTGGGGGGAAACCAACTGTCCCTCCTATAGGCCAACCATATCCAGGTGTGACTAATCCTATTTGGGGTTCGGGTCAAACTTCCCAAACTTAGGTCCCTGCCCAAACTCAAGGTTACAATCCTTGGGGCTACTACCCTATCCATCCACGACCAAACCAACCCGAAGCTTCCCTCTATGGACAATCTGCTTATGCTCCTACTGGTCTATCGAAGGGGCTTCCACCCCAAAGCCATCAGTATCCGCAAGTAAACCGACAGTTGCCTTTTCTTGCTACCTTGGATTTGCCAGATTTGACTAGGATTCTAAACGATCCTTTTCGTCACTCTCCCCAATGGCCTTCTATTCCTGCTAAGCTCCCATCAAATATTCCGAAATTTGATGGAAAGGCGGGAGGGGACCCTAATAATCATGTCATGAACTTTCATTTATGGTGTTCATCCAACTCATTGATGGATGACTCCATTCGTCTACATCTTTTTCAACGGACCCTTATTGGTTCGACTGCGAAGTGGTACCTTGAATTGCCATGAGGTTTCTTTTCTGATTTCAACACCTTAGCTATGGCTTTTCTCACACATTACCAGTTACCGATCCGTTACGATACTGGCACTGATATCTTGACTTCTTTTAAACAAACGAAAGGTACTCACATCTCAGACCATATCCATGAGTGGAGAAGGAGACGACGTCTCATCAAACTTGACCTCCCTGATCAGTTACTGGCTGAATGGTTCACGAAATATTTTGTGAATGAAATTGGTAAAGACATTGCTATGGGCAGTGTTGTTACAGAAGAGCAGGCTATTAGTCATGCTCAGTATCTTGATCTCATTTATTCACAAACGGGAACACTTTACACCCTACTACCTGATTTACCTCGTCCTGGTACTTCCAACACTTCTACTGCTCCAGTTGCTTCACATGTAGCTGATGGTGTGATTGGGACCACTCATACCCACTCACATTCCATTTCAACTACAACCCCAAAATCCAATCCTTCTAATGTTCAAAATGATTCGTCTCCTACCCCTCCTGTCGGTAAAACCTATGAAGTGAACGCTGTTCAATCTACGCCTACCGGTAAGAATAAATCCAAGAAGGGGAGAGGCAAGAATAAGGAGAGTAAAAACAATAATCAGACTGAGCAAACCAAATCCCCTACTGTTGAAGACCGCGATAAGCGCAAACCACACTATCCTTTCCTTATCTGTGGTGACAATCACTACATAAAGGATTGTCTGAGATGTGCCAAAGTTAATAAGTTCCTTCAAGGAACGCCAAACCCTTCTACACCGAGAGTCTTGTCTCAACCCTTCCCGTCTCAGCAACAGACTTCGTTGGTCATCCATGACCAACCATGTACCTCTACACAATCCTATGTTTTTATGTGCACCGGTGATTCCAAGAAAGATAATGTTGCACTTACCACTAGAGCTAAAGACTATACTCCTTCTAAGGAGAAGGTTGATGATTTACCTCCTGATCTGGTACAACCTTCTCCACCGAATCCACCCACAAACGGTCCTCTTCATATCGAATGATCAAACTTTGATATAGCGATACGACCACCCCTGAAAGGTGTCGTTAATAAATTGACATTCAACCCACATGTTCGTGCGGCCTAGAACTATAGAATTGTGGAAGATATGGCCCAAGCACCTTCAACAATGTCTTCCCTTGAAGTCCTTCAGTCTTGTCCTGCACAGCGAAGGGCTCTGTTGAAATCTATAGGTGGAATTGATCCCACGAATACGAATTTGATAGTCTTTGACTTGGAAGATCATGTTCCAAGGTTACCCCTACAACTTGCATTTCAAATACAAGTTGTTGTCACCAACAAGAGCATTTGTCGGACTGTAATTGATGAGGGTGCCTCTACATGCGTAATGTCTTTTACTTGTTGGAAAGCCATTGGCTCTCCCCTGTTAAATGAATCACAAAACACTTTGTGAGCCTTCAATGGATCTGGTTTTAAGCCTTATGGTGTTCTTCCATCGTTGCCTATCACTATTGAAGGTAAGACCGTCCCAGTTGAAGTGGAAGTTTTCGATACTCCCTTGGATTATAATCTTCTACTTGGACGTAGTTGGGTCGATTCTATGCGTGTTGTGGTGTCAACCTGTTCCGTGTCGTACGATTTCCTCACTAAGGAAAAGTGGTTACGGTTGATCAACTTTCCTTCTTTAACACCGATACTCGCACTGGCAACGTGCCGTTCATAGCTAAAACCCCGCCGGGTTACGAGAATGTTGGAGTCAGTCTTTTAAAAGACTCTTCGTTAATGGGTACTTTTCCCATACCACCACCACCCGATATTCCACGCCATTTAGTTGCATATATTAATATGATCTCTACTATGCCTCATGAACTTCTAGTGTCTGCAGACCCTTGGATAGTCCCTGATCCTGGAGATCATGTTCATTTCGGCGACGTCATGCCGTTAAGTCCGGTTGAGTCTGATTACCAAGCTATTCAATCGGCAACCCTGCTTACTTCTTCTTTTGATGAGTTGTCTCCTGATCCTTTTCATGTCGTCTTTCCCACTGACGAGATGATAATGTCCATCATGGAAGACACCCCTTGGGATGATGGACATCATCGTTCCATACTGTTTCTGGCACAACAGACTCTTGAGAATTATCAGTGGATTTCGACTCTGTCGACCGTTGTTGTTATATCAACGGTTTCCCAATCTACATGTGATGTGTTTGCTGAAGGGAACCTCAGTAACATTTCTCTCACAGTACCCATAGATATTTCAATTAAACCTGGGATTGTTGAGAACGTTCATATTGGTGCTTCGTGTTCTCCTAAAGAAATTGTCACTTATACTTCTTTGTTTAAAGAATTTCATGATATCTTTGCATGGAGTTACAAAGAGATGTCGGGTATTGACCCTGCTATTGTGGTCCACGAAATTAAGACATACCCCGAAGCCAAGCCAGTCCGGCAGTGCCTCTGTCCTGTCCATCCACATAAAGCGACAACTATTAAACTTGAAGTTGAAAAACATCTTAAAGCCGGTTTTATTTATCCCGTGGCATTGACAGAATGGGTTTCTAACCCAGTACCGATTGATAAGAAGGGTGGTAGTATACACGTTTGTGTTGATTATCGGGATATCAACAAAGCTTGTCCAAAGGAAACTTTTCCAACCCCCTTTGTTGACCAGATCGTCAATGATTGTGCCAGCAGTGAAATCTTTTCCCTCATGGATGGATTTTCTGGCTATAATCAAATCAATATTGCTCCTGAGGACCAACATAAAATGGCTTTTATTTGTCCTTAGGGTAATTTCGCCTACATAAAACTTCCTTTTGGTCTAAAGAATGCAGGTGCTACGTTCCAACGTGCTATGTCTTATGCATTTCACGATATCAAGCATATTGTTCAACCTTATTTGGATGATTTTTCGGCTCATTCGTTACATCGGGTCGATCACCCTAATCATCTCTGAGCAATTTTCCTTCGTTGTCGATTTTATCACATTTGCCTAAATCCTCATAAATGTGTTTCTTGCGTAGAATTCGGCCGTCTCCTCGGTTTCATTGTTTCACGCCATGGTATCCGGGTAGATCCTATCAAGGTTGAGGCGATTCTTAATCTCCCTCCTCCTTCTTCTTTATGCCAGTTATAAAGTTTGTAGGGGAAAGCAAACTTTCTTCGCCGCTTCATCCTAAATTACGCTGAGATTACTCGGGGTTTTACACGTCTTCTAAAGAAAGGTTCAGAGTTTTTCTGGGATAAAACTACTAACAATGCTTTTGAATCCTTGAAGTTGTCCCTCACGAAATCTCCTCTTCTTTTCCCTCTTGATTATAGTAGGGATTCCTTTCTTTATCTAGCTGTGTCCGAGTATACTATCGGCATGGTTCTCGTTCAAGAGGATGATTCCCATGATGAGCATGTTATATATTACTTGAGTCAAAGTTTAAATTCCATGGAAATTAAATACCAACATGTTGAAAAGCTGGCCTTGGCTGATGTCCAAGCAGTTCAATGTTTTCGTCATTATATTCTTGTCAGGAAAACTACAGTGATTTCCCATTGTAACCCCATGCAACATATAAAGACTCATCAATTGCTGGGGGGAAAATAATTCAAGTGAATTGTTATTCTCCAGGAGTTCGATTTGGAATTCGATCGAGCGACGTCGAAGAAATCCTTAGTTTTCGCTGAGTTAATTTGTGATTTTCCCCACACTGCCACGGAAAAAGTAGTAGTCGATTCGTTACCTGACAAATAACTTTTCCTTATCAGTACCGACGATATTTGGTACGGAGATATCATTATCTATCTCCAAACTCAAAATTTCTGGCCTGCTTTGTCTAGTACTGAATGGCGTCGCATCCGTTATCAAGCACGTCATTATATTATCCTTGGCGATACACTTTACCGTCGAGGTATTGATTCTGTGTTTCAGCGTTGTTTAACTTTTGAGGAAGCCGAGAGAGATTTGAATGACTACCACTCTGGAGCATGTGGTGGTCATATGTCTAGGTATGCTACTACCCAAAAAATATTACGTGCAGGATACTTTTGGCCTTCATTGTTTCATGACTGCATTACTGCTGTTCAGAAGTGTCATGCCTGCCAGACCTATAATCAGAAGATTCGGTCACATCCTGATCCCCTTCATCCTATGGTATCAATAGGTCCTTTCGCTAAATGGGGCATTGATTTCATGACATGTCACCCTCACTCGGCCGGGGGGCATGGTTATATTATTGTAGCTGTTGATTATTTTACAAAGTGGGCCGAGGCGATGCCGACATTTGATAATACTGGGAAGACTACAACGTTATTTCTTTTCAACCATGTCATCACTCATTTTTGTGTTCCTCAGGCTATCATTATTGATCACGGTAGTCATTTTAGGAATTATATGATGTCTGAACTTACAGAGAAGTTGGGCCTTTGTCATGATAGCTCAACACCCTATTATCCACAGGCTAATGGCTAGGTCAAAGCTATTAATAAGGTTCTCATCACTATGATTCGATGGATGATAGGAATACATAAAACCAGCTGGCACACAATGTTATTTTTGGCATTGTGGGCATATCAGACATCTGTTAAGTCTGCCATGGGATTCACGCCTTTTTGATTAGTTTATGGCATGGAAGCCATTCTGCCAATAGAATGTGAAATATCATCTTTGAAGCTAGCTGTAGAGCTCTTACCTAATACTTCTGCCGAAGAGGAACGTCTGTTGTATTTGATGCGATTAGACAAGACTCGCTGAGACGCTACTCTTGTAATCGAAGCCCAGAAGAAACATGTTAAGGCACAGTATGAAAAACATGTCAAACCTCGTGTCTTCTCTGAAGGAGATTTTGTTCTTTTGTATGAACAAGATAAAGATGTCTTAGGAGCTGGGAAATTCGAACCAATGTGGCGTGGGCCTTACATTGTTAGCAAAGTTTTGGAAAAAGGAGCGTATGAGCTAGTGGATTATGATGGGGTACCTTTGAGTGAACCCAGAAATGGGTTGTACTTAAAGAAGTACTATGCATGAGTCATTTGTGCATGAAGTACTTGTATTTTATGTATCATACTGATGTGTGTGTTATTTTTTTTTAGTTTTGCGTTTGACGTTATTTGGTCTCTACCCTTACGTGACATTGTGTTTGATTGCCAGATGTCAGAGTATTCTCTACCTTATATTGTCTTCACCAACGGTGCTAGCCGTAGTACTCGAAACCTAGCTTCCGCTGCATGGGCAATCTATGCTCCAACAAACGAGCTTATATCTTTACGAGGTGTATGTCTGGGGAGGGAAACCAACAACATCGCAGAGTATAGCACTGTTATTGAGTTATTGGTTGATGCTATCTCTCTTGGAATTCATCGTTTGGTTGTGCGACTTGACTCGCAGCTAGTAGTGCTACAACTAAGTAATGTCTACTCTATTCGAAGTCCTACTTTATTAAGGGTATATTTGCAGATTCGCCTCTTGGAACGACATTTTGATCATATTGAATATCAACATATTCTGAGAAGTCTTAATACATTGACAGATGCTTTAGATAATTATGTATTGGACAGACATTTAAATCACTTATAAATCAAACACATTAAAATGTATACAAATTTAAAGTAAGCCGGTAGAAACCGTGTATATATATATATAACGATCAAAGTTTGTTTTTACAAAATGTGTCCGAAGACCAAAATATCAAAAATTGAAGCTCATGGCTTCTACATAATGATATCATGACATCAATGATGTTCACGATAGCACACTAATGTCCTAGCAACTCTGCGGAGCAAGTGACCCATAGAGGCAAAAACTCCCACAGTGTGACGCTGATCACATCGTGGAATCTCCTCCAGAGTCATATTTGGAACATCTGCCATCAGACCCTCTAAGTACTGTCAGATAGTCCTCAGCGTACTGTGGAAATGCTACTACTGCTTCTCCTCGATGCTGGACAGGAGAACTACCAGCAGGTCTATATTCCCCAACGTCTGTGTTATCAATAAAAATTTGGTGTTAGTCTTCGGGTAAAACTATAAAACCAAAAACATTTAAATATGATTAAAAATCCAAAAACATTTAAAAACTTAAAACAAATTTGGGTACTTCTTACTGAGGTCTCCCCACTGTGCATCCTCAAGTAGTGCAAGGTCAGGATCATCGCGGAAATCCAAGCCCACGTATGCATAATCTTCTATCATCAGAACCTGGCCTCGAAGCCAGTCGAAGAAGGTATCGTCATACCTGACGATCGGTCCTACCACATGATGGGCCATGAGTTGACACCATCATAACATCCATGGATCTCTGGGACTTGGAAAGTGCCACTTAGCCTGAAGCCCAAACACATGGACCCTCTCACAAAATAAAGACACCAATAATGATCCATATCCGAACTATTTTAGATCTCCATGCCTGCACTTAGTCAATTGCTTATTGAGATTGCATAATACTGCGTCAGCCCAGTTGAAGACCCGAGGCTCAGTACACTTGATGGCATACTGAAAATAGCTCTGTAGAGCCATATGTGGAGCAACACTACCCACCATCCAAGCAATGGTAAAGAGAATGGTGCAGAGAGTTAAATCAGTCACTCCCCAAATAGCCACTTTCCCTTTCTGCCATTCAGCCTTAGGCACGCAGCACTGCCTGCAATACTCACTCATTTTTAAGCCCCCCCTTCGGCTACGGGTCAAACTGATGTAGGACCCTCATCTGGATAACCCAGTCAAGAAATAGATGTCCTCAATGTCAATAGTCAATGTGTGAGCTCCGACATTAAAAACCTGTTGGTCCAGATCCCACATCCGGACTAAGTATTCCAGCAATCGAACTTGGGCTCTCATGCCCGGAATGCGAAAATATTTCAAGAGACCACAATCTCTTAAGGTAGCAATGGTCGGAGGGTGATTTTCAGCATTTGTATTATCTTCCTCGTGTTTCTGTTCTCTCCATTCGAGCACCATGATGATGACTATAAACCTGCATGGGAAACATATGAAGATGGTTAATACTCTTAAACATGGGAAAAATTCTTTCTTTTGGCTAAACGGTGCATAAAATTTTAAACTTTGTGTTGTTCGCAGGTGGCCTATGGCAGACAGTGCAAACTTCTCACATGTTGCCTTAGGCCCGCTTGCGAGAATGAAGCATTCTCGCATGCCTCGTATGGGCAGCCTGCGAGAATTCTTCTACACGCATAGGGTTTTAAAAATGGACTTAAAACTTGATTTTTAACCAATGGAAACACAAATTTGAACCATGAAAAGCTAGAGAACGGAGAACTTACCAATCTGATCCAGACGGCTCGTGGAATGATCGCCCGAAGCTCCCATAATTCAACACTGAAGGTAGAAGGTAAAATGGAGGTTTTTTGAACTCAAATGGTAAAAGGGTAAAATGATATGATAAAATGTGTTATGGATTTATTTTATTTACTTTTTACTATCTCCAAAGTGGATTTTTTATGATTATTCATTATTTAACCCTAATTACTAATATGGAAATGAGTAAAATGACTTGCAGGTAACAAATACGGATGATTATGGATAAAACTTTTATGGTGTGATGTGAATTTGTTTGTTTTCTATGGTTTTGACTTAAAACCTCAAGCGCCTTTTATTCATTCTTGTGCTTGCGAAAAACATAAGAACACGATCGAGCGTTGTTTTATCTCTTTTCCGGGCTCGTTGTGGTTACACGAAAAAGGAACCCCCCTAGAGTTATCTTTAAGCTATTTTCAGACTCTCTAAACATGAAAAGATTGCCGAGCGATCTTGCTATTTTCACGCTCATTAAAGTATTTGAAGTTACGCATCCTTCGAGTGATAGTTTAACCCTTTTTCGGTCTCATTGGACTATTGTATGAAAAAGGAACTGAGAGAGTTATCTTTTGAGTGTTTTTCCAAACTCTATAATCTTGAAAAACCTTCGAGTTTACTATCTCTAGACTCGTTAAACAAACATTGACAGACCCGTGATGGAACCGAACCACTCCTTTTTAGGGTTCGTTAAAAATACTCCGAGGGACTCATCCGAAGGATGAGCTTATATCAACAAGCATATGTGATCCTCTTCAAGCTTGTGTAAAAATAAAGAGGTACTTGCCAGAAATGGTGGGGGAAAATTTGGGAAAGGGATATGTTTCATCTTTGTGTTAATTGTTTCATCTTTGTGTTAATTGGCAGTAAGTGTCGCTCTTGAACATGACACCTCCTATTCATCATTTGAAGCCGGTTTGGGAAATCCATTTGTATCTCATTCGATTTGATAACAAGGTCTTTCCATGTGTCGTATTTGAGTCAATGCTGCCAAATCTTTGGCCGTGTCATTCATATGTTCAAGAGAAGTCCAAATCTCTATTGAGTCAGCCATCTGCAGTTATCCTTTCACTCCATGTCGGCCTTCCCTATGTCCAAAGTCCAATTGCCACATACTCTGTTTCACTTTCAAAATCTGTTACTCATTTTGTGTCACTGATGGGGGATACATCAAGGCCCTCCTGTGACGAGTCTTGTTCTGTCGACTTCAGCACATTATCCAGAATCAAGACTTAGAAATTATTTAGTACCTTGAATCTTGCATGCCTCAATGGCAAGTTTCTCGCTTTTGACAGTGGGTTTACATCATTGACCCCTGATCGAGAGATTCCGTCAAGTGTTCGACATCAACTCATTTATTCACAATCGATGGATTGTACTATAGTACCTTGGGAGTCATTGACATCAATGGTGATTTCGCTCGCACATGTTAACGGTATACATCAATGACCGGTAATCAAGTGGTTTCTACGATGTTCGACTTTGACACATGTAATCACATGGTCAGATTCATACTTTGGGAGATGAGATTGAAGACCCTGGATATTGTATTTGCGATCTAGGTTGCGATGGATCCACTGTGTATGTTTCATGGCTATGTCGTCTTGATTAAAAATTTGTCACACAGATCCATAGTGTATTCAGGTGGCTGTGTTATGTTATGACTGCATGGATCCATAGTGTATGATTGGTGGCCATGAACTTTGTTTATGATGTCATCGATCTATGATCTGAGTATGGGAATGCCTACCTCAGGAATTGGTATACATGATATTCTGCTGATGCTTGGATGTTTGTAGGACTCTGATTAGATGTGCTCTTGGTTCTTGACACACACATGCAACTTACAAAGCCTATCGACTGTCACTGGTTCCACTCTCAGACTTTGGGGGGCATTCTGTTATCCACAATTTTGGTCATGGTGATGATATTATGATGATGTGATGATGATGGAAAATCAAGCTCTTCACTAAGAACAGTTTCCTGGGAAAAGTTACACTTGTTTGTTTCCAGAAATCATATTTTTGGAGATGTTCGCAGGCTACCTATATATTCTCCTGCGAGAATGCCTGATTCTCGCAGGCTGCATTCATCTGGGGTGTGAAATTATCACACTGTACTCATTGTTAGGGTGCGAACATGTTCTTAAATAAGGAAAAAGATAAAAATATCGAACCTTCTAGAAGGGAATCTTCTAGAAGGGTGAGTTGGCATTCAAATGGTTGTTCAAGTACTGGCATTCCAGATATTTTGGGATCATTCCCTATCCAAATAACTAATCTATCTTCTCCTATATATTGAGGAGATAGCTCATGGAAAAGGTTAGAAGAAAACTAGCAAGAGATTTATTGGAGAATTAGTGCAAGACTGTATGGAGGACTAATGCTACAGCAGCTAGAGACAACAGCAAGGTCATCATAAGTGGTTGATTTTCTTCATGCATGAGCAAGTGTGTGTGTCAGAGCTAGGAGCCATCGAAAGGAGACCTACGAGACCAAGGCTCAGGTTGTAAGTT
>CBVK0100300011.1:0-13288 GCA_900067695.1 Picea abies
CATTTCTTTAGAAAATAACCGTTTAATCACAAGCAGCCCCAAAAGCTTTCATGTCACTTTTAAAACTGCCACTTATGGGACATTGTTAAACAAGATATTCATAATAACAATCCACGCTGCATGATTTGACCCTAAAGGGCTGCCCATCATAAAATAAGTATGGAAATGATATTGCACGCTCCATGCTTTGACCCTTTAAGACTGCCCATCATAGAGTATGTAGCTCACTGGTATAACGATTGATAGTAGAAAGAAGTTTTAGGTTTCATTCCTAACCTATCAGTTGATATTTGTTTTTGCCCAAGCATAAACTTCCCATGAACATAAATAAATCTAGTAATCATTATTCAACTTGCTTTTCCTGTGACTTTCAAAGGGTGGATTGCTTCCTTTGTTTTGGAAGGTTTGCTAAATAAGAAAAATGGAAAGCTTCCTTTGTTTTATAATGGAAGATTGTCTTCTTATAATGGAATGTGAACACGTATTGCAGCTTATTGACATCAAGAACAAAGAACAACTGGCAAGTAATATGGTCATGGGAGGTATTCATTTCCACATCATAATCCCAAAATACATATTCTTTTTAAAAAGACATCACTGTCTTCAAAATCATTGGGGGATCACACCTGGCCTGAGCCACACCAACCCTCAGGATGCCCTGGCCACCAACCTTCAGGTTTTGAATCGGTGACTTTAACATCACGGAGTGCCTTAACAACACCCTCCATCACCGACTATCCTACACTTCAGGGACTTAAAGATTGTTGTTGTTATTAAGACTTTGCTTTAACTTTCAAAATCACAAATTCAATATATCATAATTGCTTTATTGCAGCATGATTTACAGCATAAAGAGAACTATATACTGAGACACAGATTGGCACCAAGAACTTCGAACTAAACAATGTCAAATCGAAATGCCAACAATGAAAATAGAGTTAATCAGCTAAAAACAGATATGCCAGTATTACAGATAAAAAGAACATGACTCTTACAATCTAGAATGAGATCCTGAGTAGTTATCATAAATTCTCTATGACAATTTTCTATTTACATTTCACTCTCAACCAAACTTGTACATAGCTTCTAAATTACAAAGTACAAGAAGAATGGATTCTATCATAGAATCAATTTCTATGATAAGTCCTGCCTTATAATATCTATGTACTTGATATTCTTTTAACAATGGAACAACCATCAAAACTATTAAACTAAAGAAGGCCACTCAAACCTGTCCTGACCCTATTCAGAATCAATACTGGCACCAATCTTACCCTTCGTTACATCCTCAGAAGCTGTTTGTATGCTTGTGTAGTCCATATGCTGGGAATCCTGTCATAGAAACGGTATTTCAATTTAAGTTTGCCCCAAAATACCCAAACTAAAATGGAAAATTAGTGCAAACCACTATTTTTTAAGGTATTGCAAGTATAGGATATCCTACCAAATTCTCTTTGTCCTCTTCTGGCATGCTCTCTATGGAGGAAGGCAAATCTGCCACAAGCAACATGGTTCTTATATGTATCTAGCACAATAGATTAATAACATTCCTAACTCATAAAAAACAATGCATTCTGCTTTACATGGAAACTACCTAGTTGAGAAGGCTTGTTCTTAGTACTCCCCTTGTCTTTTCGGTTTCCATCTCTGATTTCATTCTGCTCAGTTTTGGTCATTGCGGGATTTATAGAATAACGCCTTGCAGGATTTATAGAAGCACGTCTCGCCGATGATTTAATAGGAGAACCCTTATCTGCATTTTTAACACTTGAAGATTTTCTAACCACGGATGCCTGTAGTTTCGTTACAGGCTGAGTTGAAGATTTCTTCCACTTTTGAACGCTGCTATTTTTGTTGATCTGGGAGGTCAGACCTGGTTTTTCTGCATCAATTGATTCAACTTTATCAATGGAAGTATTTTTGTTTGGGTCGAATTTTTCTGCCTTCACTGCATTACCATCTTGGACCGTTGACGAACATATCTCCTCTGCTTTCCTTGGGGATTTTTCGCCATCAATGTCACCATGAGACTCCTCTTCTTCATCATGCTCAGGTATAAGGGGGCATGCCTCAGGAATGCGCATTACAAGTTCTTTGGCCCCTGTTTTAGCTTCAACTTCTGCGGTAACCTCTTCCAAGACACCATAGTTCAGCAGGACCTCTTGAGCAACCTCACCAAGGTCAAGGAGACTATGCTTTTTGGCATATGATTTCAACTCATCTCGGACCCTTTGCAAAGGCTGCGAAAGAACAAGAGTCATTAGGGAGCTGAATAAACAAGATATGAGAAATGAATAAATAATAGTAAGCCACCCAAGCCAATGCCTTAAAGCAATGCATCTCTGGTTTGGACTTCTCAAGCTAATATCAGCACGTGGGTGCCTAGTATGCACAGAGTTATGTTGAAGCCCTGAGGTCCACCAGCTCAACAGAGAAAAATTCAAAAATAGAAAGTTAAAATTTGAGGATTTTCCCTACCTCCGCAGTAGATTCCAGAGCAAGTCTAAAAAATCCAAGTGAAATGCCATGTTTTCCAGCAGATTCTGCAAGCTTGATTTGTGCCAACCAATAGGAAGCGGACCTCAAGGTGCTAAATTTCCTTCTTTGTGCAGATTTTGGAATTTCCTGTGGTGTTGCTCCAACCATGGAAGTTGGCATTGCATCTTTGTTTGCACCATTAGCCTTACCTTGATTCTTGCTGAATGAGCCTTGAAATGATGCGGACTTAGCAGTGGCCTTTCCTTTGGCGAAGGGTCCCACAACAAAATCTGGCTTTGAAGTAGATTTGTTTTCTGTTATAGTGCTTGAAGGTGTACAGTAAAGCAACTTATTGTCAGTCTTTGAAACAGGGGTTGCATATTTTGAAGGAATGGAGAGTCTTCTTGTGGCTCTAGCAGGTTTATCCTTTCCTGACAAGTCCAGCGTGCTAACACTCTTACTCACGCTGAGTGAACGTTTTTCTCTGAGAAAAAACATACAACACATCTAAAATTAGTGGGCTTTGCTGTCATCTTAACGAAACAAATCTGAATTATGCTCATCGTTAAACCAGGCCAAAAGGGTTAAAACTGGAAGGCTTTCACTGTAAAACAGGCACTGGAACCATGCCTCCAAAAAGAAAGTAAATGGTTTGATAAGTAAGCAAAACACACCTTTTAGGAATGATTGATATCTCATTTGAAGCCTTATTTTCTTTGCTTCTGGGGGGTGAAGATCTCCGGGGAAATCTCTGTTTTACATTGCCTGCAACGAAGCCCACATAAACAGATCTGCAAATTAAGTACATGAGACTGAAGAAAATGAAAAACTCAGCTTGGAAATGCATTTGGAGAACTAAAACTGAAGTTGAATGCTATCACAACCTACATTTACCAACAAGTAATAACAACTCGTCTTTTTCATCCACTGAGAAGCTGGCCTAGATGGGATCTGACCTCCGAAAGGAGTACTGCTCGACAAATCGCATATTCAGTTCAACTTGAAATCCCCTTAAGTTTCTAAAATTAGTCAGATTAACGGTCAACTTGAGATTGGAAAACTCAATCTCTATAGTGCCTTTGTTCAGACACCATTCATCTCCTAATTCAAATGTAACAAAGCTAACAGAGACAGAGAAAGAGACAAGTAGCATACATCCACCAATGGGATTTGAACCCATTTAGTGTGTGCATATGGACAAGTCATCTGACTTAGAGAGAAGAGAATCAAGTGAATACCCTTTAGCAAAACACTCAAGCACTAGATAAATCCTGCTCCGTCAATGGAATTGAGCTGTCATTGGATTTTTATTGGTCATCTTCCGTTTAGAGCATATTCGTCGGATCTGTATGAGAGGGTGATTTGGAGAGTGCTCTGAGACCACTATGAGCAAAATTAAGGTGAGAATATGGGTACTTCATAAACAGAAGTCAAAGTTTGAGCCTTAAGGTTTGCCAGTTTTCCAATGGGAAAATACAGTGCAGACCACAATCCAGCTCCACGGAAAGTCTCTATGAATAAAACAGGGTAGAAAACTCTCTATGGAATTGAGCGGTCATTGGACTTTTATTGAGCTCCATTAATGGAATAGAGCTGTCCATAAAACAGGGTAGAAAACTCGCTATGAAATTGAGCTCCATCAATGGAATTGAGCTATCATTGGACTTTTATTGGCCATCTTTCGTTTAGGGCATATTCGTCGGATCTGTATGAGAGGGTGATTTGGAGACTGCTCTGAGACCACTGTGAACAAAATTAAGATGAGAAAATGGATACTTCAGGTGGGAACAGAAGTCAAAGTTTGAGCCTTGAGGTTTGCCAGTTTCAAAGGGGAAAATACACTGTGCAGACCACAATCCAGCTCCACGGAAAATTTCTATAAATAAAACAGGGTAGAAAACTCTCTGCAACGTTACCAAGCCAAACTTAGACCTCAAGGCCAATTTCATGTGGACATGAATCCTTAACCAGAATGTCAAGCAAGGGCATTCCGCAAGGTACCCACATCACTAGTAGAAATTAAGTTCATAAAGCACTATGGTGTAGTTAGAGTGACACACAGGAAATCAAGGCCAACAACCTGTGAATATGGATCCTTAACCAGAGAGAAACCAGAAAAAAGATTGGCCTACATTGACTGTTACAGAGCCTATAAATCTGATCTGGAAAAGAAAAGTCACTGACCTGGATATGGAGTGGGATGATCTTTAGATGCATCCATTGTTGATAGATCCCAGGCGACCAGCCCCTTATTCCTTTCAGAAAGTTGTGGCCTTGATGCAGATCTGCCTGGAAAACTGGGAGAAAATAAAAACAAGTGAAAACGCAGAAGGGGTGTTTGGGAATGAGGTGTGAGATACGGTTGTTTATATATATACTTCATTTCAAATGAAAACGGCGGCAAAATGTCGGTAAAGTCGAAACAGAAATTATCACCAACGTTCACAGAGACCACCCAGCGGAGATGCGACCCGTTATACAGGGCTTTTACAATGGATAGGCGCGGCCGGATTGAGCTCGTTCGGTCAAATTTTATATTTAGTGCCTGTTCCGATTCTCAACAAACGGTCCAATCTGCAGGAAAAAAAAATGAGGAGATTATTTTCTACAATTTGTTTCGCATAGACATCTATGAATCAATAAACAAGTACTAAGAATGAGCTGGCGATTGTTGGGATCTTTGAATCGAATTGAGGGGGAACTGCAACATCGCAAGAGACTGAAAAGAACGTGGAGTTTAATGTGCTCTCAGCTTTGCCAGCTTGGCCACATGGATTGCCATACAATTCCGGTTGGAAATTTTTTTTAATGCAAAACGTATTATTTTTTTAACGATGGATCATGATGTGAGATAAGGGTACTTATTAATTTCTAAAAAAAAATTTGTTTACACGGATGTAAAAGGAGTTAGATCGTAGGAAGAAAGAAAAATTTAGGATTGCTATGTGGATGAATGGCATAAAAATATATATATTATATTAAGGAGTTTAATTCAAATTGTGATCATAGCTAGAAAATTTATTTAGGGGTTAGAAAATTTATTTAGGGGCAGTTATTAAAAGAAAAGCAAGATTTTTAGTTGCACAGTCAAGGACTGGTTCACATCACCTTAGATGCGAGAAGAGTGGGTGGAGGGTACCCAACTAAGTTTGGGAAGAGAAAACTTGCATATTCTGCAATAAGGGTGTGGTGGAGACAGAGTGACACTTTGTCACGGAATGTGTACCCTACAAGTATATCCGCAATCAGTATAAAAACAACTTAAAGGTCGATAACATGCACCAGCTATTTGACAAGGATAAAATCAACCAGATTGTTAATCTTCTATTCAAAATTCGGAAACTCTGACATTAAAAAAAATGTAAAAATGAGTTAGAATTGCTATTTTCTTGATTCCTTAGACTATTCAACCTATGAATACACACTATTCACCATCTAATAGATAAAATATATCAAACATTAAACAATAAACCAATAATTAACTAACTACCTAATACTTAATCGATATAATGTTAAATACCAGGCTTAATAACTTTCCATAAGAAAAAAACCTAAATATATACATATTCAAAAAAACTTTATAAATATCCAATTCACCTCCACCATTACAAATACATATTTCCATAAGCGTTAGACACTTAACTGTCATTGTTTAATGTGCTGTCAGAGTTGGCAGTACAAACTTGTTGACCATTGTCATTTACGTGCAGGCATATTTCTGTAAGCATTGTACACTTAACGAACAACAAAAACGTCGTTGTTTAATATATTGTCAGCGTTGCCAGCGCAAACTTATTGACCACATGGATCGTCCTTGTCCTTGGAGATTATGTAACCTTATTACATGTCATCCTCCATGTCATCCTCCTCCAACATTAATTTTCAAAAATATTATGTATCTAGTTGTAGAATTTATATATACGAATATATCTATTCAATCTCTTGTGTATTTATGTACTTAGTTGTTGAATTAATATATACATATCTATGGATTGAATATCTATTCAATCTCTAGATGATTAAATTAGATGAGACATATCTTGTAAACATTTATCCAATTGTGGATTTCTTCTTTAATCGTTGTATATAATTTTGTAAGAAAATCAAAGGAATACATTTCTACATTTAAGGATAAGGATAAGGATATGGTAAATTTTTGTATTTATGGATAGTAACATTTATCCAATTGTGGTTTTCTTCTTTAATCGTTGTATATAATTTTGTAAGAAAATCAAAGGAATACATTTCTACATTTAAGGATAAGGATATGGTAAATTTTTGTATTTATGGATAGTATTTTTAGTAAGTTTATTGGATCGAGTAATCACTATATGAAGTTAGTCAAATGTCTAATAATATAATCTTTTGGATTTACATTGTTTGATATACTCGTATATGTGTTTATATATGTTCAATTCTCTCACTTGAATTAAGATCTTGTTTTGATTGAATCAAAGTTGTTTATATTTTTTTTATGTTTTTTATTCGAAGTCATTTAATTAGGCAAGCTATAAACATCACTTAGTGGTAAAATAAATGTTTTTTATATCAACATAGGTCCATACTACATGTTAAGCACATTAAGAATTAGACATCTCCCTAGTGGTGAGCACCATCATTAAAATGTTTTAACTACAACAAAAATTTTATTCAATTACTTTATATATATATATATATATATATATAAGGTGAACATTGAAATATTTTATTTATGGCCAACACTGAAATATATTTTTTGTTATTAATATTTTTTTTAAATGCCACTTGTGAACTCCATGTTGAGCACGGAAGGAATTACACATTTCTTTCACAGTGGGTTGTAGAAAACACCTCTCAACGCAACCAAGATATATACTATAGGATTTGAAATACAAAAAATTCCATGTTAAGTACCAAACACACACCTACATTTTGCTGGAGGATAGACATCCCTTCATGATATAAAATTGAATACCTTACATTTGTTTGAGAAATCAAGTTTGTGGTATTTTTTCATGGTAATGTTATATTTATTGATGATGGTGTTTATCATCCCCTACGAGTATGATGTGAAGAAAAAACAATGACAACGAGAATAAATTCTAAAAACAATAACAACAGTTAAAGTAGAGATAGTTATGAAGTGGTCTTAAGAGTCCAATTAGCTTCAGATTCTTGAAAAAGCTTTTTTATTTTGCATTCATTGAACTTGTGGACCCATATTTTGTCGCATGTGTCACTCTCAAATGGTGAGTCACTTAAATACTATAAGAGTAAGTTAATAAGTGGATGAACTCATTTTTTAAGTCGAAATTCTTCCCCAAATCCAATAGGAATTTTGTCAAAAATTATAGTTCTACTTAATTGATGGAAACTTTGATCATGGAACTTTACCCTTAAGGGTTTTGGTCATGTTACCCCCCCATGCCTCAGGGTAACTAAAGGAGATAATATCGCATGGCTTGCAATGAAGAAAATGATCTCGACCATGATGATGATGATAAGCATGTCCAAAGATGACAGCCCAGGAGCCCCCCTCAGATTTCCTTTTTCTACTACAAATCATCCAAGCTCATCACATCTAGTCAAATTAGTGTATGGGAGATGGTATGCTAGTGTCACCATGAGGTATGTTAGTCCTTCTTTCATGAGAAGTGTTATTGATCCAGGTGGATATCAGTTGCCACCCACCTCTTCCAACTAGCTCACATACAGTTTTCATCTTGGCAGTTTTTTTTTTAGCTTTTCGGGTCCTAAACTTTCAGGGTCATTTTGAGGCCCTAAACAACATTTTTTGGGTTCGCCATAGTCACATTGTTGACAGAGTCAAAGTGTGATAGAAAAATGTGTATTCCTCAAATAAACCTTTCCAACGGGCTATCTTGTGCCTAAAACGAAGATCGTATGTAAAAGTTACGACCCCGAGAAGTTGATGTACCAACTTACCCCATCAGGGCCTATTAACTCCAAAGATATCATGCCTCCAGAGGAGGCACAAACCTTTCCTCAATTTTTTTTAATCTAAAAAAAGTTTTCACCATCGATCCCTCTCCATGGATGGTAGATGAGTTAAGATGGATCTACATTGCATCAACTACATGTTAAGCACATTAAGAATTAGACATCTCCCTCGTAGTGAGCACCATCATTAAAATGTTTTAACTACAACAAAAAATGTATTCAATTACTATATATATATAAGGTGAACATTGAAATATTTTATTTATGGCCAACACTGAAATATATTTTTTGTTATTAATATTTTTTTTTTAAATGCCACTTGTGAATTCCATGTTGAGCATGGAAGGAATTACACATTTCTTTCACAGTGGGTTGTAGAAAACACCTCTCAACGCAACCAAGATATATACTATAGGATTTGAAATACAAAAAATTCCATGTTAAGTACCAAACATACACCTACATTTTGTTGGAGGATAGACATCCCTTCATGATATAAAATTGAATACCTTACATTTGTTTGAGAAATCAAGTTTGTGGTAATTTTTCATGGTAATGTTATATTTATTGATGATGGTGTTTATCATCCCCTACGAGTATGATGTGAAGAAAAAACAATGACAACAAGAATAAATTCTAAAAACAATAACAATTGTTAAAGTAGAGATAGTTATGAAGTGGTGTTAAGAGTCCAATTAGCTTCAGAATCTTGAAAAAGCTTTTTTATTTTGCAATCATTGAACTTGTGGACCCATATTTTGTTGTATGTGTCACTCTCAAATGGTGAGTCACTTAAATACTATAGGAGTAAGTTAATAAGTGGATGAACTCATTTTTTAGGTCGAAATTCTTCCCCATATCCAATAGGAATTTTGTCAAAAATTGTTCTACTTAATTGATGGAAACTTTGATCATGGAACTTTACCCTTAAGGGTTTTGGTCATGTTACCCCCCCATGCCTCAGGGTAACTAAAGGAGATAATATCTCATGACTTGCAATGAAGAAAATGATCTCGACCATGATGATGATAAGCATGTCTAAAGATGACAGCCCAGGAGCCCCCCTTGGATTTCCTTTTTCTACTACAAATCATCCAAGCTCATCACATCCAGTCAAATTAGTGTATGGGAGATGGTAAGTTAGTGTCACCATGAGGTATGTTAGTCCTTCTTTCATGCAAAGTGTTATTGATACAGGTGGATAGCAGTGGCCACCCACCTCTTCCAACTGGCTCACATACATTTTTCATCTTGGCAGTTTTTTTTTTAGCTTTTCGGGTCCTAAACTTTTGGGGTCGTTTTGAGGCCCTAAACAACATTTTTTGGATTCGACATAGTCACATTATTGACAGAGTCAAAGTGTGATAGAAAAATGTGTATTCCTCAAATAAACCTTTCCAAAGGGATATCTTGTGCCTAAAACGAAGATCGTATGTAAAAGTTACGACCCCGAGAAGTTGATGTACCAACTTACCCCATCAGGGTCCACATGACTTTTGGTGCTTCATCTCCTAAGGTTAGGTTTTTGGATGCCTAGGGTTTTCTAATTACTTCTTGATGATAAAAAGGTACGGATGCCTCATTGTAGTGTGCTCAGGCAAATGCACATAGCCGCCACATCTCTTCTCAAAGATTGGCTACCACCATTCAAGCAAGATTGTTTCATTTTGCATTTTACAGTTTCAACAGATTTCCTTATTGAATAGAAGTTAAGTTTCTTTGTATCTCTGTTATTGTTCATTGTATCTTTGTGTTAATGTTATAGATTTGTGTTTCATTTCATTCCGCTCATAAATCTGGATCAGTGGTATCATAGTGTTATGCTCTTCATTTGTTTCTATGTGCATGTCCACAACGGGATCAGGGTATAAGTTGTTGGTACTCGAACTAGTTGAGCCTTTACAAGATGGACCTCACCTAACCAAACAACTGCCCATGGGGGAAAAAAGAGAGACGGTGGGACATGAGATCCCTTTAAATTGTTGCTCAAGGAAGCCCTTGTGTGACAGAGGAATGAGATGATGGATAATTTTGCATAAATCCTTCGACGACTTCCAATAGGTGACACATCTTCTTCGAGTGGAGGCGTTGCCCCCTTCAAGGTACAGATCAATTTTGATATTCCTATATTTGAAGGTCAAATAGATGTGGATGTTGTAGACAAATGGTTAAACCTTCTAGAAGGGTACTTTTATGTCCATACTTTTCCGATAGAGAAAATATTACATTTGTGCTCCTTAAGGTCGTCCCCCATGTCAAAGATTGGTGGGAGACTTTCTATGAGCAAAAGGGAAAAAAGGAATCTACATTATTTGCAATCGCACCCACTTGGGGCTCTTTCAGGGATGATATTAAGGAACAATACTACCATGTTGGAATTTATGACGACTTATATACAAGATGGACCACACTGTGGCACAAAAGGGACCAAACAATGTCAGATTTCGCCAATTTCTTCCATACCTTGTGCACCAAGCTGGGTATAAGTCGTCATAAATCACCAAGCTGGGTATCAAAGACTCTGAGTGAAATCTGATGCTCAATTACTGTGTTGGGATGCATAGATACATCCAGACAAAAATGGAGTTTCTAGACATCTCATCCTTGGGTACAACCTATCAATATGTTGTCAAAATATAGCAGAAGCTTCAACAAAAAACGTGGCAATTTGGGTATGTGAACCCCTCACAGCAGAAGCAGGGCAAAGGCATCCCCAACCCGCAAAACAAAGGATAGAGAAAGGATGGAAAACTTCAGGACAACCAGTCTAAGTCACAAACAAAGAAGGACAATGGTAAGGCAAAGAAAGAAACTGGGAAGTGGTGCGAGTTCCATAAGATCCCCTAGCATAACATCGTTGAATGCCACTCAAAGTATTCATTGGTGGTTGAGGTGAAAGCCTTTGAAATATGTGGTTTCCAACTCTGAGTTAAAACCCGAAAAAGGGAGACGAATCATTGATGCAGAACCTAGTGCCACCATTGCTACCACCAAGATCTATCCCAGTGAACCTGATGAACCAGAGGAAGGTAAGCGCCTCTTTCATTCATAGATGTGGGTGAAGGGTACTCTGTTGCACTTCATCGTTGATAGCGGTAGCCAGAAGAACCTCATCTCAATGGAGGCCATCAAGTGGTCGGCGCTACCGACAACACTGCAGCCACAATCATACACCATCGGATGGATCCACTAAGGGAGCGATCTCTGCATCAGTCAATAGTGTCTCCTTCCCTATGGCATCAAGTCCTTCAAAGATGAGGTATTGTGTGATATCTCCCCGCTTGAATTTTGTTATGTTCTTTTGGGAAAACCTTATTTATGGAAATGTCATGATGTATATGAGTCTAGGCCTCGTAGTGTTATTATTACTTTGGACAGTAAATTGTACAAGATACCCGAGGTAGTCCCACTTACTTCCATTTACTTGATTTTAGCCAAACAATGCAGGAAGGTCATCTCTCAAACTGAGAAGTTTTTGTTCTTCGTGATTCGCGCTCAAAGTGAGTGGAAGGTTGCACCCACATCCATGGCCTTTGTGACAGGTCTTTCCACGTAGCAGAAGCAAGTGGATAAGGTCATGGAAGAATACAAAGACATCTTCTACTCATCCACTAAGGTACCTCTACACTGTTAGGTCAAGCATTAAATCAATCTGACTCCCAATGTATTGCTACCCAATCGGCTAGTCTATCACTGCTCTTTGTCAGAAAATGGGGAAATCAAGCGCCAGATCCAAGAGATGCTCTAAAAGGGGTACATCTGACCAAGCTCATCACCTTGTGGAAGTCCAATCGTGCTTGTGTAGAAGAAAGACGAGAGCTGGAGACTCTGCATTGATTACCAACCCCTAAATAAAATCACAATCAGGAACCGGTATCCAATTCCCTGAATTGACAATATCCTTGAGCAGCTTAAGGGGGCCAAATACTTCAATAAGATTGGTGTTAGGGACCTAACCTCCCTAACCCCTCACATAGGTAGAATAATATAATTCCATGTAATAAAGGCCAATATTAACAAGGCCTAGCAATAAGGAAGAATAAGTCAAATGTAAGAAGACCTAATAGAAGCTTTTGTTTCTAGAAGGATCTTCCTCTAGATTGTTCTTTTGGATAGATAGAATTAGTATAAATAGAAGTAGAGGGTATGAGAAATCTTGTCTTGGATATTATTGTAATAGAGCTTTACTCTGTTGGAGATTTCCCCCTCGAAGAGGCAAGTGAACATTGCTATCAGTAACCAAAGTGCTCTTTCTAGTGTTATTTTGGTATTATTTTGGTATTGTTCTGATTATATTATTGTTTCTCTGCCATTTATAGCTAAAATATTTATGTTCTACATACTATTTTATATTTTGAATACTACGAGTGGTATCAAAGCACCTTCCTCGACAGAAAATTCTGGGTTAAATTCTTTTTCAGGGTAGAGACGTATTCCAACATCTTAAAGCTACAAAGATATGTCATTACGCGCATAAACCCACGATTAGAGAGTCATGCACGCAGGAAATACAAGTGGTACTTAAGTGCACATATGTTCAACACCCTTGTAACCCATGTTGGTACCCCTTTGAGTGGTAGCGCATCAGAAAACAATTGTATACAAATCGGCCTAGATCTTCTAAAGCCCTCTATAGATAAACCGATCGGTCACTCAACTGCTATAGTGCCACCGAGAACAACACTCGAGAAGATACTCTCTAGTACCTGGGTAGTTGGTGTTACCCATGATTTTGGTCATCGTGATGGTGTATTGATGATAGTGTACTCAAGCTCCTCATAAGAACTTTCTTCTGAGAAAAGTTATATTCATCTCTTCCCAGAAAACTCATTTTTGAAGAGAGTTCGCAGGTTGCTAGTATCCCAGGGTG
>CBVK0100300012.1:0-13287 GCA_900067695.1 Picea abies
TGATGTGTAGAGGTGTTGGTTGGGTCCTCCAACTTATCTTGGTAAAACACATGATATTGAATTATGGTAAGTTTGGCTCAATGTGAGTATGGATTGAGTAAATGTTCAAAAACGAACTATGAAAACATACACATAATCATCCTACAATTATGAATTCGGTCTGTGCATATGCTTGATACATTGAGTGGATGCATGCTTGTATGGAACAAGAATTTGCATGAATGAATGCCATGAAAGGAAAGACCTTCCAATACTCATGAGACATTTTTGAGTGTTTAAAGGAGTGGTATGAATCCCTCACCCACAAAACAAAGTGAAACTAACTAATCATGAATTCTAAAATACATTTCTAGTGAAGAGTGTGATTATGCAATAATCCGTTTTTGCACTTTGGTTTACTAGTATAAATGTTTTATTGCATTATGAAATGATTAGAATGTTAGTAATGCATATATAATGAATAATAATTTCTTATCATTTCATGTGATGAACAACATAAAGTGATTGAATTATTAGTGTGTTATAATTCTAAGATATTTTTTGAGGTTGTTGTAAATGTTTCAATGAAAGGATTATATGCATGAATACTCACAGTTGTTTGGCAGATTGAAAGTTTTGATTTCAGGTTATAGAATGGTCTTGGATATGGAAATAAATGGTCTATAAACTATCATGGATATTCTACTAGAATAGTTTGTGACAATAGATCTAATAAATAAAACTGAAATCTACACTATCAAGGTTAAATTCCTTTAGATTCTAGAATTTTTAGTTAATGATTTTTCTGGTTATGCATAAAATAGATAAAATGTGGAAAATAGAGAACAATAAAATACAATCACACACCATCCAAAAAATGACGGAAAATAGAGAACAATAAAATACAATCACACACCATCCAAAAAATGACACAAATATTTTCTCTGGGAAATCCTTGAGGGAGAAAACTCAGCTAGAAGGTGAGGTTGTTCTGTTCTATTTTCTCTGGTATCAAAATAATGCAAGTACAAAGGAGAAGACATTCTCTAAGGAGTTACCTAATACCCGTGGCCTATGAGGATGTTGTAGAAAATTAACCCCCTCTTTTATTCTCTCTAATTTTCTCATTCCTAGTTGTTCTACTCTACTATGTAAAAAAACACAACATAGAATGGAACCCCTTCTCATCCTAGAAACACAGTATTTAACATAACTCGATAGTCATCTAGGGCTAGGTCATTGACTTCCTCAACCCTCAATTAATGATCGATCTTCAAACTTCTATAATTTTATTATAAAATACACAACATGGCCATCCACACACATTTAAGTAATGGAGGCTGACACGACATCCACTCTCACCATGGTGATCAATGCGGTGGGTCAACTTGCGGGAGGCATAACGTTTGCATGCGAACTCTGATTGAGGTGATTGTTGCACCATTGAAAAGGTATCGATGTGTGTAATATAGAAGATATATCCATAATAAGGTGTGGACCATAAAAAGTTTTGTTTGATGCGTCAAATGGCTCTAGAATATTTTATATGGTTTTTTGGACCCAAATTTTCAAATTTGGACTAGTCACTAAATGGCTCTACAAGTTGATTCCTCCAATTCTTCACCCATAAAGATCAATATTTATGAAAAATAATATAATAATCCAATATATATCAATGAGCGTAAGTCCATAATGAAAACCGAGTGCTACCACATGAAAGATCCAAACATTACGAGAAGAATCTCATACTTGTGAAATATGATTTTTGTATGAAACATGTTTGAAACAAAATATTTCTGATTGAAATTATTATGATAATATCTCATGGTAATTATATGTATATGATACAGGTGAGATGATGGATCTGTCTAGGAAGGATAGATGATGGTTGTTGAAGCTGAGATCATAGAGAGAATGCCACTATACTGGCATTGAAAATCTATGATATGCCTTGATTGTCGTTGAAATGTGATATGTTATCTTAGAGAAAGCTAGTAGAATGGCCTAACAATAACACTCTATAAGTGTACACTCTTCTTGTGAAAGAAAATCTTGGAAAATTATGGATCGACCAAGGGATTGTTTAGCAGAGAAAGGGATGTCTGAGCTTGGAGGGTGAGTGACTACAAGGAAGAGGTGAATTGAATGAATCTATTGTGAGAGATTCGTGTTACATGCTAGCTAAGATAATGAGTGCATTATTTACATTGGGTGTGTTGGAGAAAACATTGAGCCAAGTATTATTTGTGGAATCCATATGGAGCATAGACCTATACATACATATAACTATTAGGTTGGTTTTCATATTTAATCTTATGTTATGAATATATATGTTTCGATTATTAATGTGAAATTTATATGAATGGAATAATTAATGCTTAAAATGGCTATGACATTCATTTTGTTTTATTTACTTATTATTTTAAGAATTTGTTGGAATGTTAAAGGTCTCGAAGGTGTTCCAAGATAGCATAAAAATGATTGGATATTGTTTTCCAAGATAATCGATAGCAAGACAAAGTGGCCATGAAGAGAATGGAATTACAATTGCAGTTGAATAATGAAGACATGGAACCTTAATGAAAAGAAGAAAACATCAAGGATGGTGTTATTATAAGGGGAGGGGAATGTAATACCATGGTCTCAACCATTTGAACTTGATCTTGTTTATATTTTAATTATGTTTTCAGTACTACACTTTGTTTCAATCCATGAGGTAGACTTACCATGGATATTTTGAAGACATATAAATGTGATCATTGTGAATATAATGAAGGGTTCCAAGGCTCATTGGAGGGAGGAAACACCAAGGGGGATATAAGTCCACCAGAGGGGAAAGGTAAGGGGGTATAAGAGGGAAAATGACCTATGTCTTACGATTACTACTATATCTTATCTACAACCTATTTCATGTGATTGTCATATTAAAATTCTATCCTAATATTTATGATATTACAATTATGATCCTAGTGAAATGATTATCTACTTTAAGTATTATTTCCTATTATTAAATACATGCCTCATATATTGAAGAAACTAATTCCTATATTCATGCAATCAAGGAGAGTTAAACTACAATTCTTGATCCCTATACTTAAGGAAGTGGAAGAGTTGGATTAGGAATTTTCCTTTCCCTCTCCTTCATTCATGCAAAAAAAAAAAAGAGAATTCGAATTAGGAAGAGAAGGTGGAGAAAACATGGACTTTTGAAGGAGAGAATAGAGTTCTTGATTTAAAAAGAGAAACATGACTATCATAGGATCCATTTAGAGATGAAAGAATAACTATCATGTGGAATTAGACACCAATAATGAGGAGAGGAGTACTTTCTTGAACCTCTACACTTTTGTTAGCTTTCTCTGTTGGTGTGGAAGCTTGTGGTAAAGAGAAGAGTTATTTGGGAGATTTGACAACTCTTCTTCACCCTAATGATCTCATATCCCAACACGGGGGTGGCATTCACAAAGAATTTCCTATGGTTGGGAGGAAAATGGTTCACCCATAGTCAGTTTCCTTGGAACTCATTTTGTGAAAGATAAGTGTATTATTTTTATTTACTTTTATTAAGTGTACATGCATGTTATCGTTATTTATTTTGAGTTCATGCCATGGGAATTATGTAGATGTCATTGAGTGAATGGTTTTTGTTATAATTTATTAAACTGCAAAATTTGTATAATAATTCATCGATCAACCTCATGCATGCAAACTATTTGTAGAAATGCATTGAAAACTAGTTTTGTATTTTTAGTGAAACGATTTCATATGAAGTCTAATAAAGACCAAATTTCGGGTGGAGTTAACTAGTACATGTCCCCACATGCTCACCAAAAATTATCCTTTGATTTACTTGTATGGCCCTTAAAAGTGAAAAATGGTTGTAGATGAAATTATACTATAAATTGACCATACATTGTCCATTGGTGTTCAATTTTTAACAAAAAGGTAGCTAACATCAATATCTACATGTTAAAAAAAAAACATCTTTAGATCTATTGGAATGACTTCTAAAAACACAAAATGGATGTAAATGAAATTCTAGTATAACTTGGACACATGGTGTCCATTGATGTTAAAATTTTAACAACAAACAAGTGAAATCAATATCTATATGCTCACCAAAAATCAGCTTCATATTTTTTTATATGACTCCTAAAACCAAAAAATCAATGTAGATGAAAGTTTACTATAACTTGGCCATACAGTGTCTTTTGGGATTCAAATTTTAACATAAAGTATTTGATATAAATATCTGCATGATCACCAAGTTTCAAGATTAAATTCATCCATTTAATTTCCAAAAAGGTGAAAATATAGTCAGGTCAAGAAGGGCTACTCAAATCCCCCATACCCTTGACAATTTATGTTTGTTGTATATGAAAAAAAACGGTATTTGATGTGAATGTTTTTAAGGGATTAAATGAGAGGTTTATTGATTGGTTTGAACTATTTTTACTCTTAAATTGGCTTCTTGAAAGAAGGAGGAGGCTATATCCCCCATACCCTCGAAATTATATGAAAGTTATGTATAAATTATTGAGTAAATATTGTAAATGATTCTAAATATTATTGTGAAGTATTCACCTCTATTTTATGATGGATTGTATCATGTTTTGGCCTCAATATTGTGATTTGATTTTCTATAAGGTTTTATGCAATTCTATATAGCCATGTATCAACAAATAATGAGGCAAGAGGTCTATAGATTAAATAATCATTAGGAAAGAAGCCTATAGATTTAAACAAAAAATATTACCTTATGTTTAGTATGACCCTAATGGTTGACATGGAACAAAACTTCTAATCAAGGTAGAATGTGTTATATGTATGAGCTTAAGGATCTTAACCTTAAAACCTAGGACTATTTTTGGAGAGAACACGACCTTCAACTAAGACATTCTAGGAAATTGATGAGTTGAAATGATGGAGGAACTTATGAAATAGAGTTAGTATGTGAATCATATTCTTATGCTTATCATAATTTGGTTATGCTATCTATTCTTAAGTCTCGACATCTTAAAAAGGTATTATGTTTTAAAAAGGTATTACGTGGAAACTTGTGAAGTGTTAGTTCTAATTAAATTGAGATCTTCAACTTGATTTTGTTGTCTAGAGAAGTTACTATATAGATCTTTAATTTAAATATGGAAAACTTTACCTTATGTTGTCTGGTGTAATTCCAAAATCTATAATAGTAATTAAGAAGAAGGGTTTCTAGGTTGTAAATGGTCTTAATGTATTGTCTTTTGATTTGGATATTGCTCCCATCAATAAAATGTTAGACTAGAAGACCCTACTTCCTAAGGTCAAATTTATTGAGCTCATAGTTTCTTAGGTTAAAGTTCATGAGTTCATAGTTCTTGTGTCATAATTCATGTATCATAGTTTTGGGTGTTTCCTCAACTATGACTGCTAATTTCTCCTTCTTTGTAGGTGATATACAAACTGTGATATGGACAATATATTCACTACCATAGTTCCTGAGGGAATAGTTCCCAAGGTTAAAGTTCTTTAGGTCATAGTTCCTGACATCATAGTTTCTAAGTTCATAGTTCTTAAGGTCATAGTTCCTAAGGTCAAATTTGTCAAGTTCATAGTTCCTAAGGTCAATGTTCTTTAGATCATAGTTCTTAAGGTTAAATTTCATAAGGTGATATATCATATCTCATTAATCCTATGACCTCAGGACAAGGATAATTTTAAGGATGGAAATTTATATTAAAATGTAGAAACATGGGCTAATATTACTAGTCCTTATTATGCAAAATGTAAAATGTTTGGCGATAGTTTTATAAAATATTCAAATTTATAAGGATTTTATATAGTTTCGATAAAATTTTGGTGATTTTTAAGGAAAAATAATTTTATTCTAGAGAATTTGGGTGAATTGTTTTTAGCAAAAATGGAAATTGGTGAATATTGTTTTGGGAAAACAATGGAAATTATCCCATTGGCGAAATTTAGCCCCTAAAATCATCTATTCCTCAGGAACTATGATAAATCCTAAGGAATTATGACCTCAGGAACTTTGAACTAATTCCTCTTTTGAGGTCATAGTTCCCAAGGTTAAAGTTCCCAAGGTCATAGTTATTTAGGTCAAATATCCTAAGGTCATAGTTCTCGAGGTTAAATTTATCGAGGTCATAGTTCCTAAGGTTACTGTTGTTGAGATCATAGTTCTCGTGTCATAATTATTGTGTCATAGTTTTGGATGTTTTTTCAATTGTTAATGGTAATTTCTCTTGATTTGCAAGTGATATACAAACTATGATCTAGAAAATAGATTAACTATCATAATTCCCAAGGTCATAGTTCCTAAATTCAAATTTTTTTATTTTATAGTTTCCGAGTTTAAAGTTCACGAGGTATAGTTCTCTAGGTCATAGTTTACGTTGAAAAAATATTAGCTAGAGGGAAAAATCCAATGTTCAAAGAACATATGTTTTTTTAACTCTCAACTAAAATTATAATAATTCCTAGAAACCACACTATCAAGAAGAATTATTATGTGCTTTATTTAGTGGATCACATACAAATCAGTCTATAGATTTTGATTACACACATAATCAACTCCCATAAGGATTTTTGAGTTCCTATATGAGGATGCTTTTTTGTCTTGAAATATGACAAGAATAATCTTGGATTGATGGAATTGTAGATATTACATGTTAATATTGCATAATATAGTTGCAATAAGGGTATTTGAGGGTACTAATCTGTTTATGCATTAAAAAGAAAACTGTTAAGTTCTCTTTCTTTGCAAGTTATCTACAAACTTTGATCTAGACAATATATTCACTATCATATTTTATGAGGTCAAATTTACCAAGGTGAAAGTTCCCAAGGTCAAATTTCTTGATATTATAGTTCCTAAGGTCAAAGTTCCCAAGGTCATAGTTCCTAATGTCATAGTTCTTGATGTCAAAGTTCCTCGGGTCAAGTTCCTCAAGTCAAAGTTATTGAGGTCAAAATTCCCATCAAAGTTCTTGATTTCATAGTTCCTGAGGTCAAAGTTCCTAAGGTCAAAGTTCCTTAGGTCATGGCACCTCAAGTCATAGTTCCTCAGGATATAGTTCATGAGGTCAAAGTTTCTGAGGTCAAAGTTCTTGAGGCCATAGTTCCTGAGGTCAAATTTCCTGAGGTCAAATTTCATAAGGTAATAGTTCTCGAGGTCAAATTTCTTGGGTTCATAGTCCCTAAGGTCATAGTTCTCGAGGTCAAAGTTTCTCATATCATAGTTCCTCGGGTGTAATTTCCTTAGGTCATTGTTCCTAAGGTAAAAGTTCATGAGGTCAAAATTCCTAATCTTATAGTTCTTAAGGTCAAAGTTATCGAGGTCATTGTTCCTGAGGTTGAAGCTCCTGAGAGTATAGTTCCCAAGGTGAAATTTATTGAGGTCACAGTTCACGAGGTCACAGTTCCTAAGGTGAACGTTCCTCATATGATAGTTCATGAGATCAAATTTTATGAGATCCAATAATATTTCTAACAAATAGTTCCAAGAAAAATAGATCGAGGACAAATTGATCCATCTACAATATAAAAATTATTGTTTAAAACTTCAAAAGTTTTATCGTCTAATTTCTTCCACTTTTTATAGGATGAAACATCTCAAAAAAATGTAACTTATAATATACCTAAAATATATTACCATTAAAGTGATAATGTTTAAACATTTATTATATAATTATAGTCATAAGACATAATGCATATTTATGTTTTACTAATCATAAGTCATTCCTTTTTCCAATGGGTATGACTTATCATCAAATATGTATTTATATATATTCCATTAACTCTCAATGGATCAACCCCATAAAATATATTCACAAGAATAAATAATATAAATAATTGTTTATTTGATATGGAGGTTCTCTCTTTATGAATAATAATTTTATGAAGTGAACATTCAAATTTACTTTAACTTTGGCCTAATCACAACATGCTATATATTAATAATATAAATAATTGTTTATTTGATATGGAGGTTCTCTCTTTATGAATAATAATTTTATGAAGTGAACATTCAAATTTACTTTAACTTTGGCCTAATCACAACATGCTATATATTAATAGATAAAATAAAACCTTATCATTTGAGGTAATATGTATACAATACATTATTAGTCCCTACCCCACCAGGGACTATAGCTTTCGGTATAAAATCAACATTCTTTGATTTTGTATTAATTAATCCATTTTTTATAATATATTTTCAAAGTTAAGTTTTGTGGAAATAAATGTTAAACTTATTTTTTTAGAAAAATGAAAATTATTTATTGAATATTTTTATTTCTTATATCTAAGTGTGTAAGTTTTCACAATTAATCATTATGTTAGAGATATTTTTGAATCAAAACTATGTGCTATTTATTGATTGGTCGAGTTACTATGATGGGACTTAATTGTCCCTAGTGTACATAATTTTATTTCCCTCATTTGGAAGACTTAAAAATAATTTACTAAATACATAATTATAAAAGAAATCTATAGCCACATTTAAATTCATATTGATTTCTATACCAAAAATATTGATTACTATCCCAAAACAAACTAACATATTAATGTTAGTCTTCCTCCACCTTAAAGCTTCATTGAAGATGCGGCATGGACAAGCAATGGAAGTTGAGGTGGAAGCACTTGTCTTGTGGGGGTGGTATTCTAGCGATGGTTGCTATGTGTATAGACAATGGTAGATATGTGCATAGCTTGATATGCCTTGAGACAAACATGAATTAACCACTAGCATCATATTAAGCATGACCGGGAACATTGAGGCAACAACAGTCATGGAAGCATCTAAGTGGTAGCTTCTCTACACATATTCTACATAATGATTAATTCTATGGTATCAAGGGAGAAAGCATCCATTTTGAAAAATTAAACTAGTATGCTTGAATCATCTATTATAGTTCATAGAATGTAGATTTACAAATATGAGAATGATTCTTTGGCATCAAGGGAGAAATCATCAATTTTAACAAGTATAAAGTATGCATGCATCATCTATTATAATTCATAGAATGTGGAGTTACAAACATGAGAATTCCATTGTGGAAGGAGAATTTCTTACCTTCACCAAGTACCTTAGTTGATGTCATATTGAATCGTTGAATGTGCTATGTAGAACGACAAATAGCTTGAACATATTGGAAAAAAATCCAAGTATTATCAAAGAAAATTATGTATGCTTCTAGTAGCTCATATTTTTTAGACTTTTTATTTTGAAATTGTAAACTATTAGAGTTGAGAGGGCATATTCAAAAATAGCTATCATAAGTCAAATATCAAAAAAATTAAAGGCGACAACAACTCACATTTTTTTAGAAGGTTTCGAGGAATAAAAAATACTTAATATCATCTCTCAAAAGACAATGATTGAAAAAATATAAAGCCAAGTAGCAACCCAAATTGTTGAGAGAAGAGCCCTAACTCCTAGGATTGAATTTTCCTTGAGGAAAAAATATCAACATAGGATAGGAAGGGTTAGCCAAGAGAGCTTGGAAACTGATGTTGCCAATTTGTTTAAAGAGCCTAGGTGTTTGAAAATTCACTTGAAGTACTACACTCAAGATGCATCTTTGAATTGGCATGTATAAGACAATGTCTTACATGGGATAGATGTGTTTTACCTTGAAATTTGGTACAAGAATCTTCCAATATGAGCCTGGGAAATCAAAATATTGAATCTATTGTGTTCCTATGTAAAATTATCCAGATTGCAAATTTGTACCAGAATGACTGAGAGGATTTTGCATAAGACTTTGATCTATGGATTCTCGTAAAGATTTTACAATAGCATGTGGGAACAATGTGCTTTTTAGTGTCCTTTTAAGGTTGTCTACTTCCTCTACTAGCTCGAGCAATCATCAACTAACTATACCATGTCTAGGACATCTTCCTACCCCAAATTATCTTGTACTAGTGATAGATTATGTAGTTGGTTAAGTGGTAGGTTGTGTAGAAATAATATGGGAAGTAATATTTTAAGCCCCCTCATGAAATCATCCCATAAGAGTTGATCCACTCAAATATATCGTTGTACGAAACTCATACAACTGATCCACAATCTCACTATCAACGTAGGAACCGAAAATAAGCATAGGGAGAGGCTAGGAACTATAACTAATTAGGGGGCATCCTTAGAGAAAAGAGTATATGTAATAAAAATTCTAATGGTTCCAGGGCCTACGATCTATGGGATTATTTTTGATTTGTTTCCAAATGGAGTTGTAATACTTGACCTGTAGAGTCCTATCACCTAGCTCCTATTTTTTACCTCCCTATCCACAACTAGATGCCATGCAATGTGCTATCCACAAATCATTGTTATTCTTAGGTTCCCACTTTTCAACTTAATTATGTTATTCCCACATTCCCATGCTTCCTTGTGGTAGCTACGTTGGTTAAATATATTCTACTATACATTTAATAAATAATAATCCCACTCTCCAACATAATATGCCACAATTCATCTATTATACATAGCTCTAAAAATTTAAAGAGGATACAATTGTGGGAGAGTGCAGGTTTTTTTTTTTTTGTTAGGCCACTTCTCCTCAATCATTACAATCATGTTAGAATACTCGAACAAGCAGGTGGACCTGTACACTGTTACTTGAAATCATATTTCTCATTTCCAAGAGAGTTATCAACCATGACACTACTTTCAAATCCATATAGATTTTATGAACCTGAAAAACTATCAATAGTAGGTAGAGAAACTAATATCTCTAAAGTGATTCATATCCATCCAAAACAAAATTGAATCAAGTTTATCCATCTCATTCACTCAAAATAGGTCTATAATTTAATTTCAAAATTAATTCAAGTTTATCTAGCTCAATCATCGAAACCGGGTCTAGAATTTCCAGTGAAATATATGTCAAAACAAATAGAAATGAATTCCCAGAGTTAGACATTGTATTAGGATGAAGAAAAAGTCACAATGAGTTCTATATTTTGATACAAATTAGTCAGGAACCTTTCGTTCTAGGTCTTCACATTCTTCAAACACATGTAACATGCATTAACTACATGAAAGAGATATCCTTTTCCATTATGACAATATGCATGAGGTCATAGAGGATTCTTGCTACACTCTACATGGGTTGCATGCATTGACTTGTGGGATTCCTAGTTTGTGTTGTATTAATGTTTTATAATGCATGTGCACCATGTGAACTATGTTGATGCTAGTGGTAGCATCAAACAAGTATTTCCACACATGTCTATGTATCTAGACGTGTGGAAATCGTCCAAAGCCTTCTACTATTGAATTTACTTTAATTAAAGGAACTATTAAAGTAAATTGATTTTATTAATTAATTATGTAATTAGTTAATTGATCTATTTAAGGAAAGTGCTAAAAGTAATTAGAATGTTTCTAAATCTCAAATGGGTGTGATAAGTAGTCTCAACCGTCAATCACTTTGGAGATTAAGTTTGGATTATAAATCATGATTATCAAAGCAAGGCTAGGGTAAAGGAGAAGACACTTTTCACACAGATAGAAAAGGAGGACCTTTTCTATTGTGTAGTAACAAATGCCACACTCTGGAGTAGAGAAGGAATTTTTCTCGAGTGCTTGGATCCCAAAAGACTATGATTCAAGAAGACCAAGGAATTGACACTTGATACTTGGTAGGAGTTGTGTTGAGAGAAACAACACACAAAGTATTGGATCACGAAGGATCATGATTCAAGATATTGGATACGTGGAGAAGGGATTCCATCTAGGTATCAGTTCAAGGAGAAGAGAGAACAAAGGATCGCACAGGTGGGTTTTAGTCAGAAGAAGCCACATGAGAGTGTCGCATTGTACGAAGATTTTCGTACATATATGCATGTTTCAGTGGAGATGGTTGCATACATACACAGTCTTTCTAAAGGACAATAACATACACCTAAAAAATTATGCAGTTATGGGTCGTACAACAAACTATACTTTGTGAGGTTTTTTGTAGTTATATTTCTCTCACTGGGCCACTATCCTTGTTACGGGAGCCCTGATTTTAGCATAGTAAAATCATTCTTGGCATTGGTTTTCCCTTCAAGGTTTTTCTAGGGGTATCTACCAAAAACTATTGGTGTTTATGTGTTCTTGATTTGGTTTCCTTGTTTATTCTTCCACTACATGTTTAGTTTATTACTCAACTATGCTTTAATTCAATAAGTGATTTATTTTTAATTAATTGTCGGGTGTTGGGTAGGAGAGATTTCAACATGGTATCAGAGCATACCGAGGGTTGAATCCAGGAAAATCAACTTGGTATAAGAGCATACCAAGGGTTGAATCCAGGAAAATCAACATGGTATCCGATTAGGTGCTCTGAGGGGAAGTCGGATCTTAGATCCATAGTAGATCCATAACCAATAGGAAAAAATCAAAGGATAAATTTAAGGGAAACAATCGTACTAAGGTAGAACTATGTTTTTATAGGTTTACCGAGGTGTACATAGGTCACATATAAAAAATTCACGTACATACACGAGAGGCTTTGAGCACAGTCGCATATACGCGGGTCGTAGTGGTCACAGTGACATACATACATGGATTTCAGTGATCACTGTCACATACATACACAAGATATAGTGGTGAAAGTCACATGCAAGTCCATACATCTCGGTAAAGGGGTAGTTTCAGCAGCCAGAGTAGATCAACAAGTTCGAGCAGCATGAAGCAGAGTCCAAGTAGAAAGAAAAGTATGTTGGGTGGCGAAGCAGAGTCCAAGTAGAAAGAAAAGTATGTTGGGTGGCTTGTTGAGAAATGACAGGAGATCGAGCAATCAGTAAGGATATATTGGATAGGTTGAGAAGGACTTTCACCTAGATATCTAAGCCACATAAGAGAATATAGGAGCATAGAAGGATTTTTTTCTCATGTGCATGAGTCATCCACGTAGGAGAAAAGAATGACTTTTTGCTCAAGTGTTTGAGCCACGAAGAAAAATGACTCAAGGGGATATCGGATGGGTGAAGAAGGAATTTCATCCAGAGATCAAGGGATGACAGATCTATTGGAGTCAGTGACTCATCGATATAGAAAATAAGGATTTTTTCTCACATATATCTTAGCACAAGGTGAAGAAGGAATTTAACCTAGAGATCCAATCTGTCTAAAGGAGAAAGAGGCAACAACAAAAAAATCTAGAACAAGGATAAATCTGGGCTATAGAGTAGCAACAAGAAGGTCTAATAGATTGGAGAAAAGTGATCTGGATTTTATGAGCAGAAAAAAATGAATACATATATATTCTTAACATAGAGATACAATGAACAATAATAGAGATACAGTAAAACTTGGCT
>CBVK0100300013.1:0-13286 GCA_900067695.1 Picea abies
AAAGTAGTCAAAGTGGTTTAAGAGATTTTAGAAGGTAAATAATAAAGTAAGTGATGAGTGTAGTATAATTCAAAGTGAATACAAATAAATTACTTAAATAATAAATTTAATGGATAAATTAATAAGTGGATAAGTAGTTAGAAGTGGGTTAACCCTAAAATAAAGAAAGTGTGTTAAGATGGTTAAAAGGTAGCCCCTTGAGGAAGCTACATGAAAGTATAAATAAGAGGCAAGGCTCTCTCATTTTAATTACACTTGAGCATTTTGAATATATACAGGTGACTGAGGTAACCAAATGATATCTAAGCTAGATTTCAGAGGGAAGGTGAAGTAAAGAAGACCGAAATTCAAGGGAGGATAAATTCTTTTGATGATGCTTTCTAAGGTATGTTATTTATAAGTCATCTCACCATTTTCGAAATAACATTTTTTATAGAATGATTCAGACCGTGAAATTGGAAGGCCATTGAGGAAACATATCCAAGTAGCTATGATACAAATTTTAGCTTGTGGGTCGTTGTATTTTTGGATTTACACGCTGTGGAAAATAGAGTTTGTGGCTAGTCTTGAAACTAGTCTAAGCCAAGTGTTTTGGGTAAAAACGTCATAAATTCTTCATAACAGATCCAAATTCAGTAATACCAAATGTATTGTTAGAGTACATTCTGTAGTATTATGTGTACAATTTTCATATCCATAAAACAAATATTCCATGCAAGACACACTCTACAAGTTAGCTCTCTAGAATAAGCCATAATTCAACAATGTATGCCATTTTTTCTATAACTCCTTTTCTGAGAAGTTCCAAGTAGTGAAGTCTGTAGGAATTGCATAAAATACATTGACGAATATTGTGTACCATTTTTAGATCTTTATTCATTACAAGTACATAGTTATGATTATTTCAAGTTGGGGTTGTCAACTAATCCAAAATTAATCATGTGAGACTAAAGTAAAGTTTGATGAAAATGATAGTCTCTTGTTGTTAAAGTTAAGGAAGGTTTGCGGGTATGTGATCTTATACACCAGGTCTATTACAGAGTTACAAATCATAATTGGATGATGAAATTGATGAGGGCGTTTGGTGGAGGTACATGTTGGGTACATGGTTGAGATAAGTAGTTGATGAGTTAACACATACATGAGGTGTATAGTTGATTATATTGGTACATCTTGATGATTCATAGTCTATGAGTAGTTGATACATGATTCGTACATACTTGGTACATGGTTGGAGGCACTTGTTAGTAGTATTGTTGACACATGGTTTATGGATGATGTGGAATACTTGTATTGGTATATTATTAGAAGAACATATTGATATTGGTGATGATTATGAGTTATTGTGTTATGCTTGGTTGATGCATATATTTGAGAGTTGTCGTGGTGATTGATCTTGGTGAGTAGATATGATTTGGTTGATAAGATTGGTGAGACAGGTTGTTGTTATAGGTTGTTTGGATAGGTTGTTGTAACATGTTATTTGTACAGGTTTGGTGCATGGTCGATGCACTTGTTCATGGTACATGTTGAGATACAGGTTGGTGCATGGTTGATGCACTTGTTTATGGTACAAGTTGATTACAGGTTGTTTGGTATAGGTTGGTGCATGGTTTATGCACTTGTTTATGGTACAGGTTGATTACATGTTGAGGTACATATTGATGCATGGTTTAGGTTATTGGTACAAGTTGTTTGGTGCAGGCTGATTGGTACATGTTTACAATAGTATATATCACAGTGATAGTGTGACAATGGTTCCATTATTCTACTTCTATGTCAAGGCGGTTGGATGGTGATCCAAATGGATCCAAAAAGGCCAAAAATTCAAAGTTCTCAGATTCGAACGAAACCAAATCCATTGCGTAGGGCTTGTCGTGCCGATTTTGACAATATCTTTTTTTTTTCTTCCGAAAATGGACTCCATATGGCGAAGTTATCGCGATCTGAATTTCAGGTCAAACTAACAAAAAGTCAAAGTCAAAGTAAACAGTCCATACTGCTAACGTCAACATGACAGGTGGCAGATCATGTCAGAATGATGTCATGATGACATCAACAGGACACGTGGCAAGACTAGGATGTGCCATGTGGCAGTCATTTTTGTCATTTTTAGGGGCTGATGTGGACCAATAATTTTTTTACACGTGGCACCAAGGATGATTTTAAGGATGGAAATTTATTTTAAAATATAGAAACCTTGATGAATCTTATTAATCCTTCATATGCCATCTATAAATGTTTGGCGATATTTTTGTAAAAATATTCAAATTTCTAAGGATTTTATATAGTTTTTATAAAATTCTCGCGAATTTTAAGGTAGAATAATTTTATCCTATAGAATTTGGGCGAATCATTTTTAAAATAGTGAATCTCATTTTTGGAAAAACCATGGAAAATTAGCCCATGAGCGAAATTTAGCCCCTAAAATCATCTATGCGTGGCACTATATGAACATGACAGATGGTAGTCCATACGTGACGTGACACTAGTGTAAGCATGACACGTGGTCAGTATGAAAGTGATGTGGCATCAACCGAGTGCGACATGTGGCAAGTATGACAGTTCGACATGTGGTAGGTATGGTGGTGTGACACGTGGTAGGTAAAGTGGTGATGTGGCAGTGTTGACTGGGTAGTTGAATGTGTAGGTGACTGGGTTGATGACTGGGCAGTACAGACCATTCATAGGGTGACATGTGGCCCAATCACATGGCATCACGTGGCACCCCGAATTTGGCCAAGGATGGATGGGTAAAATTTTGTTTCGCCTCTAAGGGAATCGAACCCGTGACCTCTGGGTTGGGAAACGACTTAACAACCAAGGGTTAAACAAATGTGCTACAAGTGGGACTTGTTTGTGATATGGCGCAATATTGTTTTAAAGTGCAGTTTGGTGCAGATTTTTGGATAAGCCCTGGTCGGTGGGGGCTACCCATGCGACCATAGGCGCTAGACTAGGGGCCAGGGAGAGGATAAGGTGCCAACGCTCGGCCATATGGCACTCCATGTGACCAAGGGCCCAAAAATGAAGGGGCTAGTGCACAGTTTTTCCCAATGTTGGTTTCTTACCTTGGAAAATGGTTTTTTTTCATGATTTTATGGTTTTTTGGCCATATCTTGGTGGATATTGGCCCAAATTGAGTGACGCAGGAGGTAGGTTGTTGGGATTTGAGCCCTCTACCTCATGTCTATATAAACCAATCCATTGTTGAGTTTTAGGAGACATCAAGTATCTTGGAGAAAATTGAATAAGAATTTGCAAAGGCCAAGTTGTCTTGTACAATGAAGAGTAACTGAGCTTTGGAGGTAATTTCTGGGAGTTCTACTCCACCTTTTTTGGTGCCTTCTATTGCGTCAGGTTCCTGAGATAGTAGAATATAATTGAGTCAATCAGATACCTAAATGATGTAATTTTGATGCAGATTTTAAGCATTGAATTTTAATAGAGAAGCCTCCCTCACCGAAGACACAAGCCCAGAGACGTAGGCAAATTTTCTGAACTCTGTTATCAACTTCTGGTGTTCAATCTATTGATGGTTTGATTCTTTATGTTTTCTGCTATTTATCTTCATTGTTTAATTTTTTTTACCGCTTATATAATTACAGGCATTGTAAGAAAAGGTCTTGATAAAATTGAAGTCAGAGAGAAAATTGCTAGTACAGATTTCAGATCAGACGAAGCAAGGATAGGTGGTTGTAGCCACCTTTAGATTGTAGCCGAAGAACATAGGGGTCGTAGTATCGTTCTAGTTGTAGCCAAATAATTGGGGAGTTGGAGCTTCCCTCAAGTCGTATCCTGAGAAAATAGGGGGTTGGAGCCTCCTTCTAGTTGCAGCTGGAAAACAAAGGAAGTTGGTTGTTCTCGGTCAATCTATCAGCAGATGAGAAAAATAGAGACCGCTCTACATGCCTCGTAGGGTTCACCAAGGCAGAACATCTATAGCAGCAAGAGTGTTAATAGAAAGCGCAAATAAACAAAACAGAAAACAATCTAATCTAACAGCTGTGAAGCAAATAACGATTCGGAAATAAACAGAAATATCAAACATGAGACAAGGAAGTCCACAATGGTTCCAGGCTTGATCTATTAGGGAAACCAGAGTACACGCTGAGGGCAGAGATAAGGATTCCCTCTCCCTCCAACGGAAGGTCCTTCGAATCTCTCAAGATTGTGCTTTCCTTACAAAACGAGTAGAACTGAAATAAATGGTGAAAGAACTCTGAATTAGGCCGCAGACTGATGGCTTGTCAAAAGGACTGAGCTCTGCATCTGGACAACATAACTTTGCATGGAATTCTCTGCTGAAACAACGAGCCTTCACTGCTATTTATAACATTTTCCAGGCGGTCACGTAACTAGCTTCCGGTGTAAACATGGTGCTGTTTAGGGTTCACTTAAGCCATTAATTCGCCGAATTCGCAGAACCGACCCTGATCTGGATGTCGAATCATCTCGGTGGAAGGTCCATTGGCGGTCAGGAGGCCGAATTAAGCATTTAATGTGCCGTATTGTCAGATGCACGGCTTTTTATGTGGACAGTCGCGCGTCGGGCGCTTAAGCGCGCACAACACGTTCTTATCCCGCGCATACACGCGCACCTTAGTGATGTGAAGTATCTTTCAATTTTTGTATAGTTTTTGACCCTTCTGGAATGCTGTAAACTTCATTCTATGCCATGAATGACTTCATTGTTGTGTTGATGATGCGGAGTTCTTGTCGCCCTGTGTAGACGAAATTTCAGTGATAACAGATGCCCCCTGATGGATGAGGTTAGGAGCATACGTATAGTCGAAATCCATCAATGTTTCTTCTACTGAGAATGTGGTTGTAAGGGAAAGCAAATAGTGGGACCCTTCGGAACGATCCGTTGGAGGAAAAAGGAACCGGTATCTCGACCTTCTGAGAGACGTGTATGAGAGAAAAAAGACAATATACAACTGTGTACAAACGAGGCGGGCATGCCCCATGCTCGTGTGATGTAACTCTGAAAAAAGATGATGGAAGTGTTGGTGTAGACAACTGTAACGCCCTCAGGGGTAGTAAATGATAAAGGCAGAAGACAATTCTGCAAAGGAACATACTCTGAATAACGGGCAATGATCGCTGTGATAATCAACAATGATGATGTGGGCATTGATGGCCCTACCACGTTCAGAGGTCTTCGGCAAATGACAGAGACTGCAATAGTCGCAAAGTAAGACCCACCATAACATGAGAGAGTATTGGCGTCGAATGTTATGGGGGCCAACGACAGCAGGGAGCAATGGTGTTTCCCCCTGTGCCGTCCGAGATCTCTCATTAACATGAGGAATGAGAATCAAGATACTGTCGCCCTTCTGGAAAAGTGTGCTGATGTCGACAAAAGGGAAACGCGACTCCGAGAAGCAAAGGGCTCCGTGGAATCTACTGAGGTGATGAAGTGACAGAGGTACATGGACGAAGTCAAGAAGTGGGTTGACTCAAGACTGCTCTTGGTTGGAGGATATATGAGGGAAACAGTGGCCGCAACCGTGTAACAAGGTCGAGTGTGAGGTAGACGACAAGACCGGGACTAAGTTGTGCCAGAGGCGGGACAAGGTGAACAAATTCAGAGGGTAGAGGTAACTGACCTGCTGGGTACTCTGAAGATATGGACGATGTCGGCAAGGGTCAATGATAAGTACTGCTCCAATCCAAGGGTGACATGGGTTGCGTATGGCCAAAAAAAAAGCAAGTCACCGACGGTGACGACAAAGAATGTACTGACTGAAGGTATAGATGTTTGTACAATAAATAATAAATAATAAATAATTTTGGAAAAAATGTACAAATACAGAAACGGGTGCCCCGGTGGAAAAAAATGCATGCCCCGAGGAGGGCGGAGTTGTCATGAAAAACTGATGAAGGGTGGGGGCCCCATTGGTGAGTTTCTGTATGAGGTTGGTGAAATGGAGATAGGTTCGCAGATGGGCAAACTGATGGTGGATGAAATGGTGGGTTCATGATCCTGCGGTGGTGCAGGTAAAAAAGAACATAACCATAAAGTGATGATTTGGGAGTCCATATGGGAAGCTAGAAAAATGAGGAGAAGAAGTATGTGGTTAATTCGCGACATGATGTAAGACTACCGAGACTCCCATCCCTAGGGGGTAAAAGCGACATGAGTGTCAAAAGTGCAAAAAAGGTACTATGAATGGGACAACTCATGTGGGTGAGGATACTACCGGGTTGCAGTACCGCATATGCAAAAATGGAGGTGTGGGTACTGCAGAGCCAGGAATGAGGACCCTAAAGGCTAATATCAGAGGGTGTGACTGGAAATGTAAGTGCAATTCAGTGGGATAGACTACATGCCAGTGCTGAATATATAACTGAAGGGGTGATGTCGATGACCGATGATCATGTACCTACACACATAACGACCAAATACCCAAAGTGACCAATATCTGAAGAGTATCAAATGTATGAGCTTGTAGTTGGAAAATGTGACAATGCGAGTGCGTACCTGGCCATGACGTGAAAAAAGGGTGCCCCGGTGGCCCAGGATGAAAAGTGGCCCAGGGACAGCCATGATGTAGGCGACGGAACGCTGATCCCGTGGCTGAAGACGGTTTGAAGAATGGACGTCGTGGGCTCCCGGAATGATAAGTGGAAGTTTGGAAAAAACCCTATATATAGCTGTAGGGCCCACATTGCCACCTCATTTGTACCTATGGCTATAGTGATTCCAGAGCAGACTCAGAGGATATTCATCGATTCTGAGAGCACGAGGCATCCATTTCCCGATGTGCGAGGTTCAGGTTAGTGTTCTGAACGTCCTGCATAGTATAGGTTGTAAATTTTTGGGCAGGGGTAGGTACGGGGGGGCTTAGGAGAGTTTTAGGGAGTTTGTGGGTAGAGGGTGGGCCCACCTGCGCGGGTGACCCAGTGAAAGGCGCGCGTGAGCGCGCACCTATTCATTGAATAATCGCGCATGTGTGCGCGCCTGTAGGGTGAACAGGCGTGCTTGAGAGCGCGCCTGTGGGTGCGACAGGCGCGCTCTGAAGCGTGCCTGTGCGGTGAACAGGTGCGCTCATGAGCGCGCCTATATTGTGAACAGGCACGCTCTTGAGCGCGCCTGTGGGAAAAACAGGCGCGCGCTCATGCGCGCCTGTATAGCGAACAGGCACGCATGTGCGCGCGCCTGTGGGTGGAAAAATCGCGCCTTGGAGGCAAGGTTTCTTAGCTTGTTTTGTTGTGTTGGATGAGTGCCCGAGCTGATACGGGTCTCTTGGTTGTGTGCAGGCAGCTAGCAGTGATTATGGACGTGCGATGGCGCGAGCGAGACTGGGAGCCGCTACGGGAGGAGGTGGCTGAGGCGAGGCCCGCAGTGCGGGCGACTTTGGCAGCTAGTGGGCTGCTAAAGTTTTTTGAGTGCCCACTGATACGGGCTCAGGAGTACCTGCTCCATTTTCTTATTGAGATGTGGAGCCCTCAGGAGCACTGCTTCCACGTGCAGGGAGAGCGGGTCGATTTTACTGCTGAGGAGGATGTATACTTCCTCACTGGGCTCCCCTTTCGGGGGACGTCGATGCTGACAGCGCCGGTGATGCCGAGGGAGACAGATCTGGCAGAGTATGCGAGGCGATTTTGCTCACGCGGGCATTACATGACTGGGTCGACCGTGCGCATTAATGCGCTGGATGTTCTACTGCATCGGTCCGTGGCATCGATGATAGTGCGGATTTATGGGTCTACAGCACCCCACCGGATTAGTGGTGGGGAACTGATGTTGATGGAGAGAGTGGTGGTGGGCCGGGAGCGGTTCGCCTGGGGGTTGGCTCTCCATGCGCGAATGATCGCGCAGCTGGACCGATGTTGGTCGACAGGCAGGGGGGAGTCTGCTTTTGCCTCCATCCTGGTAGCCTTTTTCCTAGAGAGAGTGCCAGCATTGCGGCCGAGGGTGGTGCTGGAGGTACCAGCTGTACGACACCCGCGGTTGAGGCGGTGGTCTGAGATTTTGGTTCGCGGCGGTGGTGGCGAGGGGGGCCACTATTTTTCGGAGGAGGCCGCGCAGATATGGCGGCAGACACCGCAGTTTGTACTCCGGTATCCTTATGCGGGGGTGGACTTCCGGAGGGATCCTGATATGGTACTACCTCCTAGGGAGGCGTTTGATCACAGAGGTATGTGATGTCTTTGTGTTTTGTGATTTATATCTATGCTGTGTGATATATTAGTGCATATGTTTTGATGTATAGACACTGATATCATTGTTTGTTGCTTGTTTGGTGCTTGTGCAGATGTGGCACCTCGCGGCCGGGAGGTGGATGTGTTCCAGGCGCCAGCGCAGCAGGAGAGACCGCCGCGTGGAGGGAGGCAGCCGAGGGATGAGGAGGCTGGAGGACCAGCAGAGGCTGAGAGACCGGCACAGAGGCGCCGCTGGGATGATCCTGGTGCGGGACCTTCGCATGCTCCTCCGGCAGCAGCGGGAGCCGATGAGGATTTAGTCCGTCGTTTTGAGACGGTTTTCCGAGACGTGTCTGAGGGCATGTGGACCCAGATCCAGGATGAGGAGTTCCTGGAACAGTGTATCGGGCTACCACCACCATGGCGGTCGATTATGCAGCGAGCAGCTGTGCTTGCTGCTATGACCAGTGGACGCCTGCCACCTGGGCAGGGTGGTCCTCCAGATGCTCCACCACCACCGCCGGGGGCAGGTGGAGGTGGGCCACCACCGCCTCCTGAGGGAGGGGCACCGGGGGGTGCCTTAGAGGCCCCCTGATTGTATGATGTGTTTTGTATACCATTTTTGATTAGGCTGGTGAGCCGATTTTTGTACCATGATGTGGCACGGGCCTGCGGGCCGATATTTTTTGTATGAAAACATTTGGTTACGATATATATACATGAGTAGACATATATTATTTTTTGAGATCCAAATGTGTTATATGGGTTTTTTGTTTTTTATGATGATGATGTCTATGTTTCCTATATGCTGTGACAGGATGTATGAGATGTTTATGTATGTGTATCTTGATGTGATATATGCCAGTCTAACACCATGTTAGCTATTTCATCTGTGGTTTGATTCAATTGTCGTGGAATATGTGTAAATGTAATGGAATCAAAATGTCGAGATAACAGTCTAACCTGCAGGTATTTGCGAAAGAGGCACGGATCGTGTACACGGTAAACATTGTTGAGCTGGAGAACGACTAACTGTGAGTCGAGGAAAACGCTAAGGTGTCGAATATGATGATGTTGGGCGTCAGTCAAGAGGCCAATGACGGTCGTGTACTCGGCTTGGTTATTGGTTGCTGGCCCTAAACAGATGCCGCTGGAGTGTAGCAGTTCATGTGAAGGGGTGTAGAGAGCCCAAGCAGCCGAAGCGAGATTTTGTGTCCAACGGTTGGCGCCGTCGGCGTAACCAATGTGGTAAGCTGGTGGAGGAGTCATCTGTCAATAGCACAAAGGGTTGTTTAGACAATAGGGTAAGGAAAAAAGATTAAAAACACTAAACAAGAAAAAAGTAACCTAAAGTAGCATGACCACTTCTAAGCAAAAAATTTCTTGAGGTATAACCCGTTGACGGGTTCTTTGAGTGCATGGCCTTCGGGGGAGGCCAGGATGTAGCCGCCTTTGGTGAGGCAATGTTGGATGATGTAAGGGCCATGCCAAAGTGATTCGAATTTGCCGTGGCCAAAGGTATCATGTGCGATATCATAGGCGAGGACAAGGTCGCCTTCGCGAAATGATCGAAGGTTGACATGGCAATCAAAGGTAGCCTTGGATCATTTTTTAGCTGCCTCGTTGTTCTGTAAGGAGGATCGACGATCCTCGTCCAGAGACTTCAAGTTCAGCAAGCGCTGTTCTAATGGGGCAGTGTCAGGTAAAAGCTCAATGGCGGTGCGGAGGGTGGGAATTTTGCACTCGATGGGAAGAGTTGCCTCGACCCCATGGACTAAGTGAAACGGCGTGAAACCTGTGGCGGTCTTCACTGCTGTTCGATAAGCCCATAGCGCGGAAAATAACATATGATGCCAATTGGTTTTATGTTTATTTACCATGCGCTGTAACATGGTCTTGAGGACTTTGTTGACTGCCTCGACCTGTCCGTTTGACTGAGGGTAGTATGGCGAGGCAAATTCGTGAGAGAAGCCCAACCGAGATGAGAGTTCGACGAAGATCTCATTCTCAAAATGTTTCCCATGATCGGAAACGAGTTGGAGTGGTACGCCAAAACGTGATATGACGTGGTTGAAGAAAAAACGCGCCGCAGTGTCAGCGGTATTGTTGAAGGTGGGCATAGCTTTAGCCCATTTGGTAAAGTAATCAACAGCAACAACGATGTATTTTTGACCATTGCTGGAGGGGGGATTACAGGTCATAAAGTCAATACCCCATTTGCAAAAGGGGCCTGCAGTAATGACAAGATGAAGAAGAGAGGGGGGAGCGCGGGCTTTGTTGGCATAGAGATGACATTGCTCACATCGTTTCACGGCATGAATGCAATCATGAAACAAGGTAGGCCAAAAGTAACCGGCCCGGATAATCTTTTGCGCGGTGGAGATACCAGAAATATGGCCCCCACATGCACCGCTGTGGCAATCGTTTAAAACTCTGTCGGCCTCGTCAATGGTCAGGCAGCGACGAAGGATGGTGTCAACGCCCCGCCGGTATAGGATGTCCCGCCGGTATAGGATGTCTCCGATGAGGAGATAGCGGGGGGCCTGATGGCGAATGTGTCGGCAATCATCTCGTGATAGGTGATTACCGAACTTTTGAGTTCGCAGGTAGACGAGAAGGTCTCCATACCAAGGATCATCGGAAGCGATGTAAAAGAGATGCTCGTCAGGGAAGTCAGTATTGACGGGGGCACTGGGTGTGTCAGAGGGAAGGGCCGTGACAAGTTCGGCGAGGACGAGGGCCTTCTTACTCTTTGGTGTTGAAAACTCGAGGTCGTATTCCTGAAGGATCACGATCCATCGAGAAAATTTGCCGTTAACTTGGCGATGGCTGAGCAAATATTGCATTGGGTTGGAATCTGTGACGACCTTGGTGGTGCGAAGCAGGATATAATGGCGCAGTTTCTGAACTGCAAGGACAACTGCAAGATCAAGTTTCTCTTCGTGTTTGTACTTAAGGGGAGGTCCGGAGAGGTTCTTGCTAACGTAGTATATGACGTGTTCACGATTGTCGTCTCCGAGCTGGACGAGGACGTCGGCTACTGATACAGCGGATGCTGATACGTAGAGGATGTAGTCACGACTGTAGTCAGGTGCACTAATCAGAGGTGCATTGGAAAGCGCTGCTTTCAAATCGTCAAACGACTGTTGGGCATAATCGTCCCACTGAAAGGAAATGTCCTGACGCAGTAAGTGAAGGAAACCATGTGCGCGTATAGCGTAATCAGGAACAAAGCGTCTGAGAAAGTTGGCTTTGCCTTGTAGACTCTGAAGTTGTCGGATATTCCGGGGAGGTGGAATCTCGGTGATGGCTTTGACTTTGAGAGGGTCCACGGTGATACCGCTTTGTGAAACGATAAAACCGAGGAGACGCCCTGCGGTAACACAGAACACACACTTGAGGGGGTTCAAGCGGATGTTGTATTGGCGGCATTGTTGAAAGATGATTCGTAAATCATCGAGATGCTGGGTACGTTTCTTGGATCGAGCGGTGAGGTCGTCCAAGTAGGCAAGGATGATTTCAGCCAGATCGTGGAATATGTATGTCATCGCCCGTTGGAAAGTTGCGCCGGCATTCTTTAAGCCAAAAGACATGACATGATATGCGAAAGTACCCCACGGGGTAATGAATGCAGTTTTATACTGATCGGCTGGGTGTATCTAAATTTGGTTGTAGCCAGAGAATCCATCCATGAAGGAGAGGGCCTCGTGGCCAGTGCAGTCATCGATGACCTGATCGATGAAGGGTGTTGGGAAGTTGTCTTTGGGACATGCATTGTTGAGATCGCGAAAGTCTGTGCAGATGCGGATAGTGCCTTGTTTCTTGTCGACGGGTACAGGGTTGGAAACCCATGACGTGTAAGCGATGGGGTAAATAAACCCGGCTGTACGTAATTTGTCAATTTCGGCTTTGATAGCCGCAGCCTTGGATGGGTGTAGCGGTCGTTGTTTCTGGCGAACGGGTGTGATGTCCGTCCAGGTGTCGATGCGGTGCTCGACAATAGAGGGATCAAGACCAGGCATCTCTGTGTATGACCAAGTGAAGATATCCCAGTATTCTTGGAAGAGGGCTTTGTATGCGACAATTTCTTGAGGAGTGCAAGCAGCTCCGATGATGATTTCTTCGACGACACCACTTTTTATAGAAATGTCGATCTTGATGGTGGGGGAAATGTTAGCCATGTTGCCTTCTTTGAACGCATCCGGAGCGGGAATGGGATTTTTGAACCAATCGATGGTCCCAGGTGGGATAAAATCTTTGGTTTCGACCGCGTACACGGGGTTTTTATTAGGAGGCATGAGTGTTTCTTGTGGGAGGAAGAGTGCACGATGATGTAGTGCGTCCCAAGGAAAATCTGGGCTGTGTAGTTCTTCCAAGATCTCCTCGTCGTTTTGGAAACAATGGGAGTATAAGGGATCATGATGAGTGATCTCAGTGCCAGTGTGATTGCCCCCTGTTGACGAAACAGAGGGGGTAATGCTGCGGGAAGGGGAGGGTTCACTCGACATAAACCATATATTGAGGGACTGAGTGGTACCTGTGGTGGTGGGATGACGAGTCTCTGTAGAGGAATGTGCAGGAGAGTTGGGTGGGTTACGGGGTAAATCCTCAGATATGTCATCAAAGAACCATGGAGGCGTAGGGAGTGCCTCGGGCTCGGGAGGAATGACATGTGGATCTGCTGGTGGTGAAGGCAGGTGAATTGCCTCTGCTAGGTGGTGCCGCATGGCCCACTGTCGTTGCCGATACTCGATGATCATTGGACACTGGTATGTAAAATGGGTTAGTGAATTGCAGAGAGAACAAGGGCATCTCATACGTTCATTAACTGAAGTAGTGACATAACGAATGTTAGTGATGTTTGAAGAGGACGTGGCAGGGTGTGGGTTGTTCTGAAAGTCGTGGTTGACTATAGCTAATGCTTGTCGAAAACGAGGCAGTGCTGGGCAATGATGGGTGTAATGGCCATATTCAGAACATATGGCACATGCGAATTTGGTCTTCAACCCTTTACTACTGGAAGGTTGAGTGGTAGCAGTAGTAGTGAGTGGTGTGGGGGTTGGGTTGGGGGGAATCAAATTCCGTAATTCCGGTAGTGAGGGGCAGTTGTTGGTTTGGTGGCCTGTTTTCTCACA
>CBVK0100300014.1:0-13286 GCA_900067695.1 Picea abies
ACACACCAAAGCTTGACCTCCAAAGTCTCTTTGATTCAATAACAAAAAAAGTATTACAACATCATGAAGTTGCGCAAGCTCCAACTGACTCCAACTGACTCAAGGGAGGAGGGTCGAGCTTGATTTATACAATTCTCGGTGAGAAATCGAAGGTAAGTGCGCATGGGAGAAGAGGAGTGGCTCATAAGAGAAGAGGAGTGGCGTACTAGTGAGGTGGGAGATGAGTGGAGTGATACGTAGGTGGAATGGAGTGATGTGAGGGTGAGGGCGAGTGAAGTGAGGGTGGTAGGTGAGGGTGAGGTCTAGTGGTGCCTTAGGATTAGCGCCAAACAAGGATAGTGCACCATCTATAGGAGGAGGTGTGCATGAGCTCCGATCTCCTCCATGCTGCCATGTCATCTAGACTATGCGTCCTCACTAGGAGAAGGCCTTTCCAATTGTACCATGAACTTCGGACACGGAAAAACATGTTTCCGACATGTTTGCTAAGTTTTAGCAACTCCTCTAAATTTTAGGAAATTAATAAAAAAGTCTTTTTTTACCCTTTTTGAGAGCAAATTACATTTTTGAGTGATTAAAATCACTTTTTTGCATCTCACTTCGACATGTTTGCTAAGTTTTAGCAACTCCCCTAAATTTTAGGAAATTAATTAAAAAGTCTTTTTTTACCCTTTTTGAGAGCAAATTACATTTTTGAGTGATTAAAATCACTTTTTTGCCTCAACAAAGGGGGAATAAGGGTTTAGGGGGTGCTCTAGCTTAGAAAACGACTACAAATATGACATTTGACTATGACTGATGCCACTTTTACGATTTTATTGACTTTTACATTAAAAATTGTTCGTTTTACGGGAATTTTTTTATTTGACTAAAACATTAAAAAAACTTAGGGGTGACTTAGTGAAATTTCCATATGACTCAATAGACATGACTTAGCATGAACTCATATACATTTAGACACTAGACATTGGTTATACCATGCCAAGGCCTAACAACCAGCACATACTCCAGCTTTTGAGTAGATTTGAGTGAAAAAACTTAGAAATTATTAATCGCCTGATAGGCAAGAAATAATTAACAGGTGAAAAAAACACTCTAGAGTACGTGCTCGTGCCCATGTCTTAGGTGGCCAATAATCTTTTACAACTTTCATGCTCAAGTCATTTATTACAATGCCCCGGAGGGATGGAAATGCGGAAAAAGGGTGGTCTGATAGACCTGCCTAATTTTTGAACACTGAATTATGAGCATTTGACTGCTCAGTCTTTGGCGGCTCATCTGCAAATACAGCTAGTACAACTCGGTGGATAACAGGAGACAAGAGGTCTGAAATTTGTGCCCTATTAGGGTTATTGGCTGAAATTGTGAGGCGTTTGTTTAAGGCTTGTATTTGCAACTTGGATCAATTTTTGGAGTTTTATGGTGATCTTGCATGGTATACTCATGATTATTCTTGGTGCAAGTAGAATATGCATTTGTCATCTATTGAATTGTTTAAGGCAGTGTTGTATATCTCTCCGATATATCTCCGATATTCTGATAAATTCTGAGTTAAATACCTGTTCGATATATTCAAAATATTCCAAGATATTTCGAGTTAGACACATGTCTTGCAACATTTTCCGAGATATTCCGATATTTTCTACCGATGTCACCGCGAAGTTACATTCCATACCCTCGCCGATACTTTCCTCGAGACGAGATATGAAACATTGGTTTAAGGTATGGTTTTATTTGCTCATACAAGATTATGAAATTGCATGGTGTATTTAATGCTTGAAGCAAGAAATTTAAGTTGCTACTTTCTTACTTTTTATTTGCCGAGCTTTCACTAAATTGATCTAGTAACTAGTGAGACCCTAGAGCCCTAAATTGCTAGTAGTCTAAGGGTTTGTACTAAGTTATTGTTGCATAAGTTTTATTTCAGAAGAAGGCTAAGGAGAGCAAGGCGCTAGGGCATAGAATTGCCTACACCCTAGCATCTTGTCTCTTGAGGTCGAGGCATAGGGGGACTTAAGTTACTACTTCTCCTATGCCTTTTCCCTCTTAGACTTTTGTGCATCATCATCATTGATTTGCAGCCTTAGAAGAAGCCGTCCACCTTGACTCCATTACCCTTGAAGGCACTAGTCCTCCTCTCTTACTTCTTGACAAGACTCAACTCAAACTCCTTCACTTCATACTCAAACTCTTTCATTATATACTCTATTAATTGCCTAACCTAGTCTAGAAATACTAACAACTTGCTGCTATCATAATCACTGCTACAGCTGTCATTTTGCAGCTTATATTAGCCTACTAACCATCTAAGTCATCCCAAAATTTGTATAAGGCAAGGTACTATCAATAAGTCTTAAAGTGTATGTTTAATTTCTTTTTTAGTGTGCAAATTCTGAAGGTGTTACTGCTTTCATAGCTGCTGTTACAGCCACTATATAGCAGCACATTTAGCTTATAAGTTAGCTAAACCAACCCAGAAAATTGCATGAAACAAAGTATTATCAGTTGGAGTGAAAGTGTGCCTAAATTGCTCTTCAGAAAGTGCATTTCTAAAGGTTTCTTGCAGCTGTCATCACTCTTGTTTTGCTGTTGTTACAGTCACTTAGATTCATTTTCTGATTGATAAGCCACCCAAAATATGTACTAGGCAAGCCACAATCAATAAATGCTAAAAGTGTCCACTAAATTGCGTTAGCAAGGTACTTTTCTGAAGTTTTTTACTGCTGTCATAATTTTTAATTTGCTGCTGTTATGAGTACTTTGACAGCCCTTCAAAAGTCATTACTTGGCTTATATTAATCTAGAAATTGTAAGTTGCAAAAGGTCTTTATATTTTATTACATTGTCCTTATAAGTTACAATTTCTGGATTTATTATTGTTGCTACACATCTATCTTTTATGCATAAACTTGCTTGGTAGCAAACTTTTATATTGAAGTCACTATATGAAAACATTGATATCATTGGTTAACGTTTTTTGTTTCTTTGGTAAAGGGCAAGTATCATTCACCTTATTTCCCCTTAATCCCCTTGACTTAACCATTCCAAGTGACTTCATTCATTTGAGTGAACTAGAGAGAGGGGTGGTATTACCTTGTCTTATCCTCCTTCATCAACCAACTAGGTCCTGGGATGTCTTCTTTGGAGTGAGGTTTTCCTCCTAAAGAGAAAGAGGTACCCGATTGGGGTGACAGTGATAGGGTTACCTCCGTGTTAATTCAATCTAGGCCTACTTGCCTTTTGGCTTGGGCAAGTATAGATTGTGCAATAACAGTATGGATTGGGGTTTACTTCATGGGGTGGATGTCATTGACATGCAAGGCCATGCATAATAGTCATCCTCATGAACACCTTTGTAGAGGGAGCGCATAGGAAAATGAGGCACCCTTTCCTAGGCATTGTGTCTTTCCAAACCCTTGTTCGCCTTTTTCTTTATAGCTTTAACCTTTTTTGGCTTTTGACATTTGATTTACTAAGTCCTTTGTAAGATATGCATTCATTGCATAGGACTTGGACGATGGCCTCTTGGGTGATGGCCTCATGCTTCTTTCTTTCTTGGTTTTTAATACACTTTTTTTTTCTTGTTTGTTTCTTTACCACACATTTTGAATTAGGGATTTTTCTTTGTCTATATCATTTTTTTATGAAGCTGCATCAACCGTGGGCTTTCAAGCCCCTTCTTCTCATGGGACTATGAAGCACAGACTTTTTTGGGATACATGTAACAACGAGTCCAAAGAAAAGGACAATGGATAGGTCATGGATGGAATATGTTATTCATGGTAAGGGATATGGACATGTTACCCCCATGAAGGCCTCCTAGTAGTACAACTTTTCCCAAGAGTTACAACACGACTAGAAGATGATGATGACCAGCGAGGTGAGACAACTAAAAAAGTATAAATTCAAAGCATCATGATTCATTATCCAATTCAACCCATGATCCCTATTATCTCTCGTATTCTCCCTAGAGGAAAATTCCAACCTCTCCAAGGGGAAAACCTAAGGACACAGACAAGTAGGCCGCCCACTGTCACCTCAACAACCTTGCCTCTGCACTTCTAGGCTAGGGTCACTAACCTAAGGAGGGGATCCCATATGGTCACACTAAGTCCTATCACTATGAGTAAGAAAGGGTGAAGGCAAGCACCAACATTGACTCAGTCTTAACTTCTCTAAAGGTTTGATTCATTGAAAGAAGTGAAGACAATACCAGATGACGTTCGTTCACAGTCTATCATTCACAACAACCCATTGTGCCAAACAATGAAATGTCTCTTATGCTGAGAATGCAGGTTTTCACAGTTAGTTATAATGCTAGAGGAATTTATGGATTAAAACTGTGTGGAGTTTTGAAACATCCAATGTTTCGACTGGACACTCCATCCATTATCAAGGACATGAAAATATGATATGTTGTAAAAGAGTGTCGAGGTATTTAAATATAGTATAATGGATATAGCCGTTGTCTAGTTGTAATTAGTCGTTGACATTAAGAGTAGTAGCGGTAAAATCTTGGAAGAAAGATAAGCACAAATCCTTATATCGTTTGACTTCACCTTTCCTCATTACACTCTTTTCTTCTATCATTAACCCTCTTCAATCCTTTACTCTATCTTTCATGACTTAATTATTACTCTCCCTTAAAAATTTTACTCTTTTCTCTTTACTCTATCCTAATACTACCCCACCTTAATTATTATTACTTGATTAATCTTCTTCAATGAATTTTTAATTAAACCCTCTCCCCCATTTTCCACAAATCTTTACCTCCGTTTTATTATTAACTCTCCTTAATTACTTCATTATTACTCTTCCTTAATCTTCCCTCCTTTCCTCTTTCACTAACCTAACTCTACTTCACCTTAATCTCTATCTCTTTCTTTTAACACATTATTAATTGTACTCATTATTATTTTTACGGATTTTTGAACTTTTTCCCCCCTTTTCAAACCTTTCCCTAATTTTTTACCCTATTATTTTAATATTATTGAATATTCTCTTTAATTTAATAATTTATCATTATATCAATCAAAGTGTGTATTATTATATCAATTGAATTCTTTCATATTTATTCTTCGTTTAATTATTCTTTACTTCCTACCAGCTATTACCTTACTAATTTACTTAACGTCAATCAATTTATTTAACGGAAACTTTGCTCAATCTATATTTATATAGTCCCTACTTTTAATTATTCTTATCTTTCTTCCAAGATTTTACCGTTACTCCTTCTCTTAATGGCAATGGCTATTTCCAACAGGATAACGACTATCTCCATTATACTATTTTTAAATACCTCAATACTCTTTTGCAACTTATCATCTTTTCATGTCCCTGATGATGCGTGGAGTGTCCACTCGAAACGTTGGACGTTTCAAAAATCTATACACAATTTTAATCCGGAAATTCCTCTACGTCAATCATTCATTTATTAAATATCATTCTTCCATGATCAATTCATGTGCTTGTGAAACAAATATATTCTAGTCAAGACCCAAAAATATAAATAAAAAGGATTCCAGTCAACAAAAAGGATTAAAGAAAAAGTGCTTGTGTAGAGGAGGGTTGCGACTGGTGCTTAGAGGGCTGCCATAGATCAGTTGAAGGCTTGGCCAACCTAGGAGAGGTAGTCGCAGCCTAGAGAATGCTCAACCAACCGAAGAGAGCCTAGTTGTAGTAAGAAGAGGGATCGACCTTCCCTCTGCTGGCTCGGTTTGATGAGGGAAGTAGGTCGCAGGTCTGTGGGAAGGATTCGTCCATCCAAGGGAGGCAACCACAGACTTGTGAGACGCTTGACCTGTCAGAGGAAGGTGACAAGAAGCTTGCAGGAGGGTTCGACATTTCTAGGAGAGGCTACCACTGGTGCCTAGGAGAATGGTACAACAAGTACAGGTGGTTGTCAGTTGGTACAACAATGAGCAAATTTGGGACAACCATTGAGGGCTTTCACAGCTAGACCAACAGTTGAGGAAAGGGCTCGTGTAAAGGTGCTTAGTTGCAAAGGCATTGGAAGGTTTGAGGGGGAAAAGAATGCCCTAACCCTCAGCCTCAATGCAGCAGATTTGGACATGGAAACTAGGAGGGTTTCTGCAGTGGTTTTGTAAGTGGTTTTGACATCTTTCCTTTATGCAAAATTCGAGCCATTTTCCCTGGTACGAGATCCCATTGTTCTGGGTTTAAGAACAAGTTATTTTGGGCATTAAATTTCCTGTGTACTTGTTTATGATTAAATTGCTGGTTTATTTTCCGCTGTGCTGAGTTGTTAGGAATCTCAGTGTGTTTATGTTCACAGTTCAAATTGTGTAATATTTGTGTATACTGTTGGGAACCTAGACTAGACCTAAGGTGTGTGTGCACAGAGTCTAGGTGCACATCGAAATCTAACATGGTATCAGAGCTTGAGGTTCTGAGAAGGGCAATGTGATCTGAGTTATCTACACATGTGACAACTCTGCTTATGTAGAGGAGGGTTGCGACTGGTTCTTAGAGGGCTGCCATAGATCAGTTGAAGGATCGACTAGCCTAGGAGGGGTAGTTGTAGCCTAGAGGGAGCTCTACCAGTCGAAGAGAGCCTCGGTCTGATGAGAGAGGTAGACCGCATGTATGTGGGAAAGATTCGTCCAGCCAAGAGAGGAAACCACAAACCTGTGGGAGGCTCGACCTGTTAGAGGAAGGTGACAACAATCCTACATGAGGGTTCGACCCTACTAGAAGAGGTGGCCACTAGTGCTTTGGATGATGGTACTGGTGACCACCTATTTCAACTAGGGGTCAACGTCATGTACCATAAAACTATGTACCTTGTGGTACAACATATTTGAAGACTTATGGTTCAGCAGGGCAGTTTTGTCCCCTACATGTCTTTCTGTATACACAGAATGTTCGCTCCCCTGCGTGGGATAATAATGTAATATGTCAGCATGAGTCTATTTTTAGCTAATTACTTAGGACTTTATCATTAGGGAAGTCCTTTCATCGAGTGTTTTTTTTTCCTTCGGTAATTACTCTTGCTTACTAAGAATTTTAATTATCCTCGAGTTTTTCACTCAAATAATCCTTCAAAGTGGTGGAACACGTTCTAATGATCGATCCCAATGGGTGAATAATGTTTAGAAGTGTTGTAAATGACCATGCTAGACATCTTCTAGAGTCTTGCGGAATTCCGTTAAGTTTTGATAGGATTTTTTTATAATTAAAATTTTTCGTAAATTGGAAATTTTAATTAATTTTGATTAAAAATGTAAAACATTGGTCCTTATGGATTTTGTATAGGTGTGTGAGTACTCAAATCAAATGGATTATGACCCGATACACCTTTTGAACCAAATTTCAGCTCAATTGGACAAGTTTTGCTAGGTCATTGTCCATGAGGAGTCCAAGTCAGTAAAAGATCAACAAATAATTGACTAAGGTAAAAAAGTAAAAACTTGTAAAAATGTCTAAAGTCATGAGAGTGAGTGGGGAAATGATTTCTAATATATTTCCTAAGTTGGAAAAGTGAAAATCCACTTAGAAGACCCCCCCATGCCAAGCCAACAACCAAAAGTGAGTCTTCCTAGTGAAAAGTGTGCCTCCTTTCCTCATGAACTTAGGGGAAAGTAAAAATTGTTAAGGTTTAAGCTATTATTAGGTTTATTTTCAAGTTACTAGATAACCATAGCATAGATAGGATCACTGAGAAATACACAATCACAAGAGACACATCATTTATCCTGGGAAACCCTGATGGGGGAGAAAACCCAACAAAAACTTCCTTAATATAGATAGTCAATACAATGCGAAGAGAATAAACCAAACAACACAGAAAGTCCTCTCCCAAGAATTCCCCTCTCTTTCTCTTCCTTCTTCTCCAACTGCAGCTCCAATCTTGCGCTCTGATGAACAAGTGTGTGAGTGAACAAAGGAGGCGTTGGCCTCTCTTATTTATACAATCTGGCAGGTGCTGAACTGAGGTGTCTTTTCACTGGCAGGGCAGACTTCTGAATCTGGGTGGTTATAACCACTTTGATATATTATGGGTCGACTTCTCATTTAGCATATTACAATTAGGGTTCGACCAATCCGCAAAAGGTGATTTGGTCATTTACAGTACCCGACATGATCAATCCACAAAAGGAGATTGATTGTTAGGGTCCTAACCCACACATAGGTAGAACAATATATTCGGATGTAATAAAGGTCAATATTAATAAGACCTTTCAATAAAATAATATTAATAAGACCTTTCAATAAAATAGAATAAGGCGTATGTAAGAAGACTTAATAGAAGCTTCTGTTTCTAGAAGGATCTTCCTCTAGATGCTTCTTTTAATAGACATATTTAGTATAAATAGGAGTCGAGGGTATGAGAACTCTAGCTTGGATAATATTGTAATAGAGCGTTGCTCAACTAGAGGTTGCCCTCTCGAAGAGGCCTGTGAACACTGCTTTTAGAATCAAAGTGCTATTTCTGTTGTTGTTTTTATATCATTTCAATGCTATTGTGGTGATTGTTTTGGTTATATTGCTGTTATTCTGCCATTACTAGCATTTTATTTTTGTTCTGCATACTTTTTATATCTGGTATATTCCAAGTGGTATTAGAGCACTTTCCTCGGCAGAAAGTGTGGGTTAATTTTTTTTTCAAGGTAGAGACGTATTCCAGCGTCTTTAAGCCACAAAGATCTGTTGTTACTCGCATAAACCCGCGGTTGAGGGATTCATACATGAAGGAAATACAAGTGGTTCTTAAGCGCACATCTGTTAGCCACCCTTGTAACCCCTGTTGGTACCCCTTCAAGTGGTAGTGCATCAGACATCACCTGTGTACGGATCGACCTAGATTATCTGAAGCCCTCTTTAGATAAACTGATCGGTCGCCTGACTGCTATAGTGTCACCGAGAGCAACACTCGAGAAGATACTCTCTAGTACCTGGGTAGTCGGGTAGTATGGCTAAGGGTATGGTCTATCCTCCTTAGTTAGTGCCCTGAGATATTGGGCCGAATACTACTGTTGGACCCCGCACGTATATCAGAGAGCTATAGCACAGGGCAAACCCTTGTCTGTAGAAACCTTGAATACCTAACCCTTGGGTACAGAAACATAAACAAATTAAAAAAGACAAGATCTATTGCCATGCAACTGTGTTCGGGTTGCCAAATCACTACACATTTCTTCCCAGTTAAGCATTTGGGCATTTCATCACTGCAGTATTCTTCAGACCGGAGTACAACTCTGTAGGTGTAAAATTTTTCACCATTATTTGAGACCTATTCCATTGGATTCATCTCTTCGCCCTTATCACATTCATCCATATCTTTTTTCGGCAAAATTTTTGACTCCGCCTGCCCCTTTTCAGTTCCCCCAAAATCCTCATGGCCCATACCCATAGCCAAGACTTGGAAGCTCGCTTCAACACCTTGCAATCTGGTCTCATCGAGACCCAACAAGAAGTGAAACAACTCAGTGCCAATGTTACCACCATCAATACAACCATGCAGTCGTCAATGGAGGAAATCAAACAAGATCTCACCACCCAGCTTGAATCTGTCTTTTCGGCACTCTGCACCAAACTGCATATCCTTACAGACAACCCTTCCTCTTCCTCACCTCCACATACCGAAGGTGACCATTCCTCTCATTCCCATAACTTTCAGAACCATCACTTTCAACGTGACATACGCTTTCCGCGGGTGGATGTGACCAAATTTGATGGCTCGAACCCCACTGATTGGGTAACCCAAATCGAACATTATTTCTCTCTATACGACATTATAGATGACTTGGACAAACTCTGGTATGGTGTTCTCCATCTGGATCAAGAACGTTGGCAATGGTGGCAATGGACAAAAACTTCTCTTCAAGGGTATATTGCTTGGACACACTTTGTGGCAGAGCTTTATGAACACTTTGACACTGACACCAACCATTTGGGCCGTTTGACAAAGTTGAAACAATTAGGAACAATGGAAGACTTTATAGATGCCTTTGAGCGCTTGGCTTTTAGAACAGAGGGCATGTCTGATGCCTTTTCCCGAGAGTGTTTTATCAGCGGCCTCAAGGATGAGATTCGGGCCCATGTCCTCATGGCTCGGCCTCAGAGTTGGGTGGAGGCTACTAAAAGAGCTAAAGAAGCACAACAAGTTGTATCGTCTCAAAACCGAGAACCCTCCTTTACCCCTCACCCTAAACCAGTAAATCCCACTACTCCCTGTGCTCCACTAAAGATCCAAAAATTGACCAGGGATGAAATGGATGAACGCCAACTCAAAGGCCTTTCTTATAACTGTGATGACAAATATTTCTCGGGCCACAAGTGTAAAGAACAAAAGCTTTGTATGGCCATCTCAGAGGATATTTCAGAAGAGGATGTAGAAACTCCCCTTGTGCCTGAGTCACCTGAATCCACTGACATAACCCCTCCCTCAGACCCTCCCGAAGTAGAATCGGTCATTTCCCTCAATGCTGTCACTGGCTTCTCTTCTCCCCAAACCCTCAAGCTAATCGGTTAGATCAAGCATCGGAAGGTCATCATTCTGGTTGATAGTGGCAACACCCATAATTTTATTCATCGTCGCATTGCCCAAGAAACTCATTGCTACATCCATGCTATCAATAATTTCCAAATCATGATTGCCAATGGTGGTTCCATGAAATGTGGAGGGCGTTGTGAAAATGTGCGTCTCCAAATTGGTGACTACCACCTGAAATCCCATATGTTTGCTATCGACATGGGAGGTTGTGACATTGTGTTGGGTGCAGACTGGCTAAGGACTTTGGGTCCCATTCTCATGGATTTTAAAGACTTAACCATGCAATTCGACCAGGAGGGACACCAATATAAGTTCCAAGGCATCACCGCCGGATCACCTGAGATCATTAGTTCCCATCGCATGGAAAAGCTACTAAAAAAAGGTCATTCTGGTGTTATTGCCCAACTTCATGCCATACAAGCAACAGAGACACCCTCGGTCCCGCAAGACATCCAAGCCATCCTTTCTAAACATCAATTGGTCTTTTCCACTCCCCAAGGACTCCCTCCTTCCCATGGTGTTCATGATCATTCCATTCCGCTTGTACCCGAAAGCCTTCCTCCCAATATCCATCCATATCGTCACCCCTTTTCCCAAAAAAATGAAATTGAGACAATGGTCCAGGAACTCCTTAATGCAGGTGTTATCCGCCGGAGTACGAGCCCCTACTCTTCTCCTGTGGTTATGGTCCTGAAGAAAGAAGGTTCTTGGCGAATGTGTCATGACTTCCATGCCCTCAACAAACTTACCATCAAAGACAAATTCCCCATTCCTGTCATTGATGACCTCTTGGATGAATTGAGTGGCGCCCAATTCTTCACTAAACTTGATCTTTGTTCAGGCTACCACCAGATACGTATGAAAGAGGCAGACATTCCCAAGACTGCCTTTAGAACTCATGAGGGCCACTATGAGTTTTTGGTCATGTCCTTTAGCTTGTGTAATGCCCCCTCCACCTTCCAAAGCCTCATGAATCATGTCTTCCGTCATTTTCTTCGCCATTTTGTCTTAGTTTTCTTTGATGATATCCTCATTTATAGCAAAACCTGGATAGACCATCTTGCTCATGTGGATCGAGTTCTCCATCTACTCTCTCAGCACCAACTTTTCATGAAACAGTCTAAATGTGCTTTTTGCGCCTTAGAAGTAGAATACTTGGGTCATCTGGTTGGCAAGGATGGCGTCAGGGTGGATCCAAAAAAGGTTGAAGCTATGCAAGACCGGCCTCAGCCAAAGACTCTTAAGAGCTTGCGTGGATTTCTGGTCTTAACAGAGTATTATCACAAGTTTGTTAAGAATTATGGGAAGATTGCAGCACCTCTCACTGCTCTCCTCAAAAAGAACTTTTTCACTTGGACTCCAATGGCTTCTCAAGCTTTTCAAACCTTGAAAATGGTCATGTGCACCACTCTAGTCCTCGCCCTTCCCGATTTCACAAAGACCTTTGTGTTGGAATGTGTTGCCTCAGGGAATGGAATTGGTGTTGTCCTTATGCAAGAGGGTCGACCTTTGGCCTTTACCAACAAGCAACTATCTGAAAGAAATCTGGGCAAATCCATCTATGAAAAGGAAATGTTGGCTATTCTGCATGTCGTTGATCTGTTGCGCCCTTATCTATTGGGGCAATGTTTCCAAATTAAGATAGACCATCAAAGCCTCAAGTATTTTCTGGAACAACGCATTTCCTCCCTAGAACAACAAAAGTGGGTGACTAAGCTCTTTGGATATGATTATGAGATCATTTACAAGAAAGGCAATGACAATGTGGTTGCGAATGCACTTTTTCGAAAATATGAAGATGAAGGATCCCTTTTTTCTCTTTCATTCATTGTACCAAATTGGCTCCAAGCCGTTCGCCAGGAATGGCTACAAGATCCCAAAAGTTCGCAGCTAATCCAACAATTGCAGTCCAATGCTCCAGCTTCCCTAGGGTACTCTTGGCTCCATGATGAACTTCGATACAAAGGCCGTTTGTATTAAAGTAAACAATCAAAGCTTAAATCCACGGTACTTTTCGAGCTTCATGCTACACCCACAACAGGGCACTCCGGGTTCACCAAAACCTATGACAAGGTCAAACGTTCCTTTTTCTAGGATGGTATGAAACAGGACATTCGTAATTTTGTCGTTGAATGTGATGTGTGTCAACGCAACAAGGGAGAAACAGTCAAATCTCCGAGCACACTATAACCGCTCCCGATTCCACTTGCTATTTGGAAGGACATCTCTATGGATTTTATTACTGGCTTACCCAAATCGAGAAATAAATCAGTCATCATGGTGGTTGTTGATCGCCTTTCCAAGTATGCTCATTTCTGCGCCCTTCAACACCTGTTTACAACATCCACGGTGGCTCAAATTTTCATGGATCAGGTCTTCAAGCTTCATGGCATGCCGCACTCTATTGTTTCTGATCGCGACCCAACTTTCACAAGCAATTTTTGGCAAGAACTGTTCAAGATACAAAGCACCGAATTGCATCTTAGGACAACTTATCATCCCCAGACTGATGGCCAAATGAAAATTGTCAACAAGTGTTTGGAAACATATTTGAGGTATTTTGCCTCGGAAAAGCAAAATCAGTGGACTCAATGGTTACCCCTAGTTGAATGGTGGTACAACCAAGGTTTTAAAAACCGAAACCGGTACCGGAACCGATCGAGGGTCTAACCTGAACCGGAACCGGAACCGGTAATAAACCGGTCGAACCGGTTTCAATGAACCGGTCTTTTTAAAAAATACATAAAATATTTAAATTTTAACGAAAAAA
>CBVK0100300015.1:0-13286 GCA_900067695.1 Picea abies
AAGTTGTCCTTTTCATAGCCTTCTCAGTTATCCCATTTGTTCCACACATACTTTGATTATTAAAATTCTTAAGTTACCAAGCATTCTTAGCCTACAACCCTAAGAAGTTTCTTGGAGAGATAACACCATTGAATAAAACATCGAATCGATTTAAAGGTTTGTAATATTTGCAGAGAAGGATATCACCCATTAGAATATTTTCCTATTGTGCTAGAAAAAGTCATGACCAAGAGAAATGTAAACCTCTTACATACAGTGAGGAAATAAGATATGTTGAATTAAAAAATTCTCCATGTGATCAGAAGATCGGGAGCGGGTAAAGATAATTAACTGGAGGCACCAAACAAACAAGGGAACATAGTTCCATATCCTGACCTCGAAAAAGAATAAAGGATAATGCAAGAAGCGTTGATCTTATTTAAAAATATCAACCAGGATAACTCAAATGAAGGTCGATCAAGTATGTCAAACACTTCCATTGAGGAATTATTACAACTACTAAAACAAAATCAATCAGTAGGACACCTTATCAACCTACTGAACATATTGAGAGAATATAAAGAAAATCAAAGACCAAGGAAAAATTGTAAGGAAATTCTCTGAAGACTAAACCATGACCAACTTTGACCCTCAATTCGGCCTAGAATTTGATGGCCACGTGATTAAACAAGTCATAGTTGACTTTGAATCACAATTGAACATCCTTTCTAAAGAAACATGGGTCTGAATCGAAAGACCCCTACTACAACCGATAATGAACTATTTAAAACTAGCAGATCAAAGAGTCATTGAACCTATTGGAACTCTCAAAAGTCTCATCAATTCTATAATTTGAATTACGAGGAGAGTCAACTTTGAATTCATAAAGCTAGTCGAAGGAATTTATGCTTATCCCATGGTAGTTGGAAGACCCTGGGATGGGAACATGAAAGCCACGATATCTTTAGAAAGAGACCAGATCAATATAAAATGAAGCAGAAGAAAAATCATAACTCCCCTAGATCCAAAATAAGGAAAATCATGGGTAGATACATCCCAACGAGGCCTAGGAAGCAAGTCCACTGTACCAAGTAATACATGAATAGAAAGACAACGTCAAAACTAACATTAACAGAAAAATACTAGTCAGATCTCCATTGTCGATAGGCCAAAATTCAGATATTGAATTCTACAATTTGTAGATAGAGAATTATGAATATCAAACTTAAGAATGTTGGTCGATAGAGGTGATAACTATCAAACAATCTGAAACATGCTTTGTAATTCATGTAGTCCCTATCATCGCTGAAAGAAAATTAAAAAAAAATGCCAACATTAATATTGACTAATGCATACACAAGAATTTCACCATGATTTAATGGATCGATCTCACCGTCGACACATGTTGATGAAGTCTCCAAGTCTGTTGGGGAACAAGGAAGAAGACAAAGCCTAGTCGAATCCTTCACTAGCCAAGCAACCCAATGGTGGGAAACACATGCAAACCGACTTCAAACATGGAATATCATCACATTATATTTTGTGGAAAGATTCGATGGAAAAAATATTTCTGCAAATATCAACATCTTGATCTTTAAAACTCGATTCCACCCAGTGACTCACATATATAAGTGCGAGCAAGAGTGGAAAAAATAAGGCTATAGAGATGAAAGATTATGGATGCAAATGTTCCCAAATACACTAGATTATATACATCATGTAACATCCTGCTCTTGCGCGCACTGAGCGAACTTATTCTTTGAGGAAACTTGCATGCAAGTGATCTGGGTCATTACACTATTGGTTGTTTCGATTATGATTATGAGATATTGTGGATTTCTTGATATGTTATTTTGTTGTATTTACATATATATGTGTTATTAACTGGGTTCTCTTGAGTGTGCAAGACTCTCGACGTTGAGGATTCCAAGGCATCGATGAAACCCCTTGGACTCTGGATCGAGTTAGGGAGTGGATTGTTAGGGTTTGAATGTTTTTTATGTGACATATGTACATGAGTAGATATTATGATGTTGATTGTTATTGCTGACATGATTCGTTGATTGATGCAGGTTGGCGATAGATTTTTGACCAGAATCACAATTGGAGTAAATGGGTCACGCACGACAACCAAAGACATCGAGGGACAGGTGTGGCAGCAACCCTGCCACAACCTACTAGCACTCTCTTCATGGATCGAACTGTAGGTTAACGATTACCTAGTTCAAGAGACCCACGATTCCATGAGGAAAGAATGTGACAGTCACTCATGATGATTTTAAGGGGCATGCAATAAGGTAGGGTCATTTTTCCTTAGAGGCCCTTAGTCTCCCACAAGATCACCTAATAGAGTATTGACTCTAGGGGTTTGACGTCTACCAAATCCAGTCAAGGGGCGAGTGGAACCCTTGGAGCACGTAGTGCGTCTTGAAGGGAACGTCGCGCAAAGAAAATGGAAAGAGGCGAGTGGCACCCTTGGAGGACATAGTGCGTACTGAAGGGCACGTCATGATTTTAACTGATAAGTTAAAAAACCTATTTCCTAGAAAATTATGCTTCCTTAGGACCTGGATAGCCTTAAAATGAATGATGTGATAAGTAAAGTTTAATAACATTTTTTTCCCTTAAAAACTGTCGCCAAGCCTAGTGAATTGAAAACCTAGGTAGTGAATTGAAAACCTAGGTCTGAGTAGAACCTTTGAACAAAAAAAAAACAATTAGACATGTAACAAGAAGGGGGTAAAGAAAATTCAATCATAAATAGCTAAAGTGGAAATTTTAATAAAGGTTTAATTAATAAAAGAGGCATTTGGTTGTTTTTGTATAAACCTACTAATTCTAAACTTAGTTATAAACAGGGGAAACTTTAAGAACAAGGGAAACTTAAAGAAAAGGGGGAAACCCAAGGAAATGAGGAAACTTAAAGAAAAGGGGAAACTTAAGGAAAAAGGGGAATGTATAACTTAGTAAGAAATCTAGCCTTTGGAACTTTCTATTTATGAACTCAACTAGGAATTAAGTAAGGCGTGAGTCATTTAAGAATGGTAAGGGAATATTGGGACACCAACAAGAGTTTTTAGGAACATTGTTAGGTGGGTTGGGGAAATAGACAAATTTAATAAATTAATAAATTGATTTTCTGGTGCAACTAGGGGATTGAGGGACATGTGTACGGGGGAGGTTTTTCCTAATTAAATAAATGAAAAAGGAATATAATGAGGGTTTGGGAAACTAATAACTAATAAAATATATAAAAATGATGGCAGAGGAGGAGTATGGATCACATTTGTCTTGCATAACGTTACACTATCGAAATTCTATCTTGACAGAGTTTTAACTTGTGGGAGTTGGGATACCCATCTCGAGTAACGAGTGGTAGTTCAACTTTGCGAGGTGAGCTAGGTGCTAGCATTCTCTGGTATGGTGTGTGTGACCCCTTTGCAGATCGGGGGACTCAGGGGGAAGAAGAGTACCCCTAACATTGGCTAGGAGGTACCGGTGAGGTCACATCAGTCGACAAGCGAGATCTGGACATTGCGAATGCACGGAAAGATATCTTTGCCTCGTCATCATCGATAAAGGTACGCCTGTTAAAATTTTTAGTTGTAGTAAAATTTAATTTACACTTGTTTATTTTACTGTAATCGGATGACGATTTCATTGCCATGAGCTTTCCTTAGAATTTTGTTATCAATGTAATTCCCTTGTCGCTTGATTCATCCTGTAAGAAACCTTTCTATCCATAGTATATTTTATTTATGAGTTATTGTCTAATTGTGCATGGATAGAATGAGCCCCGAACTCAAAACCTTGCCTACGCTTTTGTATCTTCTGCCTGTGTTATATTTATTCCGTGATTGCATTTTTCATTATTTTTGTTCTCCAAGGAGAAGGTCTCGATGCAGATTGTGTTTTTATCTTCTGATTCCTTTATCTTTTAAGTTATTAGTCCATGCCTAAGCAGTAAGCCAGACGACGAATCAGATTCAAATGCCCTGCTTTCCTGTGCATGGACAATAATTATAGGATGATTTATCTGTCCAGCATAGAATTCTCTCTAGGGCGTTTATTCCCTCTCTTTACCCAACAAACCATTCATTTTTCTCTGTGCCTTGGTTTCTTTTTAACCTCGCATCTTGGATCTTTTGTATCTCTACGCCAGAACTCTTAACGAATAAACCTTCCATGTCTTGCAATGATAACCTAGACACGCCACAGACTTAGACATCCTAGTTGCTTAACGCACTACTTCTACTCTTCTTTTGCTTTTTTCCATTCACTGTCTGACTTTATTTATTTCTTATGTAACTTGTTGCAACAGTCACGAGTGTACATACTTATCTGCCCATAAAAATAAGGTAACTGTGTGTGTTCATAGAATTTGTAGCTTTCTTCACTCGTGGACTTGTTCTTATATCTCTACATGTTATGCTATTTTATCCATGGTTTAGAGATGGAAGGTACACATCGTATATTGCGCGATAAATTTCATTGTTTCTTTTAAGAGATGTTGCTTTGTTCGCTGCTAAAAGCAGCAGGAAATTTTGTAGAGAACGAATCCAAAGATGGCCTGGATTCCTGTTGTGAGAGATTTGTGTGCTTTGGAGTGTAGCGCATTGAACTTGAAAAAGTTATACGTAATTTCTCTGTCGAATTATTGGGATACTAGGTAAAATATAAAATATACAACGATGATTTTTAATTCACTATTGCTCCGACCCAGGGAAAATAGCTCACACATACACATGCCCTCACCAGATCCATCCAATATTCTCTTCTGAATGGGACGAATTATACAGAAGGTGGTGCTTTGTATTTGTTGCATTTCTTTTGTTTTCAATTGTTGTGTTGCATTCCTGTGTGTATTATAATCCGAGACAGAAAATATAAGAAAAGACAATTCTCCTTCCTGAATTCAATTTACATCACGTGAAGTCCATACAAAATATTGATTTATATTCCTCTTTACATCCCATCAGAGTCTGCATCAATTGGATTTTTCAAGTTGTTTTAGGTAAACCTTAATAACCAGATAGGAAATGCATGGCATGGCAATGGGCATCACATTTTTAAGTAACAATCCTCTTAACATTAAAGTTCAATTATAGAAAAGTTTGTTTGATGTTTCGGGTTCGCTCTGGATTTTTATGGAAAGATTATGTGTATGTAAATTCTAATTGAAGAACCTTAGTAACCCACCCCATACATCTTTAACCGTGAGCATACTTACCATCACGGTCGACCGAGATGCAGACATGAAAGTGCCCAACACAATGCAGAGAAGTCCAACAATTAAATTGAGCGACCTTGGCCTGCAGTAAACGGAGATCAATTGAAAAAATTATCAGTTCCCGTCAAGAATACATATGCAAGGTTCACCGCCAAGAAAATATAAGAATGCTTCGCCTCTAAAACTGGCCGGAATTACATATCCATTCTTACCTTGCTGCGTTTGCCGACAGATTTATCAATTCCAGTCACAAAAAACATAAGCCCAATTCTCCATCCAAACACCGGTCGGAATTACAATGCCATGTTCTTCCTGATGTCTTTTCTAAAGTAAATGGTGAACATCAATATAAAAATGGTGGTAGTTACTAATTCCTATTCAGTTTATGTCAGTCATAAAGAATGGAATCATTTGATTGTTTATTTTATTATGAATAATGAAATTTATTTACCTTTGATTAAATTTTACTTAAAATATATAAACTTGAGATTGGTTTACACTTGACTGTTGTTGGGATCTTAGATTGATTGTTAAAAATTTGTTTTCTTAGATTTTAACATGGTCAGAATATTATTATTATGTTGTTGGCAAGTGGCCGGGTTGTTTTATTTATTTATTTCTTGATCAGTCCAATACGTGTAAATCTGAAATCGTGTTGAAAGAAGTGTGGGATGCCTAGGGGGATTTAATTGATTTTGCAGTTATGTTAATGATAATAATTAAATGAAATTTTTATAGGACAATGTTAATTTATTCAAGTAAATTGATGCTCATTCTTTATAAAGATGAAAAAGGGTTGTAATTAAGGAAGAATGGAGAAATCTTGATTTTATGTTAATTAATGGTGTATGATGAAAAACATTTAATGGAGGGTAAACTATTGATTGTAGAAGATAAATGGATGTATTACAAGATGTAGTTTTTAGTCAATTCTTATTATATCTGCCAAGATTTAATAATCATAGTTAATGTTTACTTGACATGATGTATGAGTGATTAAATGATTGATTAAATAGCGCACATGGATCTTAAATAGAATTGTGCCTTAAGTTTGTTATTGTTAGATAAGATTATGTATGTCAGTTTCCTTACATGCTTGAAATTTAAGGTTGATTGAAGTAATGTCTATATGTTTAGAATTGTCTAGTTGTGCACGGTGAAAGGCCACTGGCGATCGACCATTGCTTCTTGGGTGTGTCGTGCAAAGTGTTGAATCATTGTTCTCTATTTCTCGCTCTCTTTAAAGGTTGATGCTACTTGGGTCATTGTTGTTTGTTGCCTGATTTGCGTGTGTGGTATTCATCATCAAGGGGTGTTGATTAATTATTTTCGTAGTTATTTTCCTGTCAAAAAAAAAAATTGCACTTGCTCTGTGTTGCATGTAGTCGTAACAACTAGGGTCGTTACACCTCACAAGTGGTATAAGATCAAAGAAGAATCAAGGCATACTTCCAACTGGAATGAGATTAAAATAAAATTTCTTAAATACTTTTTTTTTTTAAATAAAAAGAGGTGGAACCTGTTATATTACTATATCCAGAGGGGGCAAAATACAAAAGCTATGAGTGCTGCCAGCTGTCTTGCCTGAGTAGGAAACCAGGACAGCTGGGCAGCCATGTCCAACTATCACCAAGTAAGCAGAGTGATCAAAATTAACAGAAGTAACTGTGGGGCATCCTGCCCGTAGGAAACCAGGACTTACAATTACAAGCTTTAAACTGATTCTGCTATCTAGTTCTATAATGACCTGGTATCTAGCTATATTAAAACAGGAACTGAAATAACAACACCAAAACCTGGGCCAAGTGCTGAGCCTAGCGTGACCTGTATAATTCGCTGCTTGCCTTAGACCTCGGTGTGCCTCCATCTCACCGGGAAAGAGTAGGGTCTTGCACAGTTTGGACATTGCTTCTTTGTTGATGCTCTGGAATGGGCGGCAAAGAACATGTCCAGCCGCTAGTCCATGCGCTCAAGCCTGAAGATTTGGTCGTCCAGTTTTTCCCTTATCTCGAAAACCAAGTCGAGGTATGTCCAATCAGTTAGAGGTGGCTGGTGTGGATAATTGCTTCTTGTGAAATCCTCGCCGGCGTTGGTCCTTTCTGCCTGTACCCTGTTCTCATGTTGAGCCTGGTCTGTTTTCACGGCATCGACGGTTGGCTCGGGGGGAGCTTCCTCGATGATGTAGCAGGGGCAAGCCTGAAGATTTGGTCGTCCAGTTTTTCCCTTATCTCGAAAACCAGGTCGAGGTATGTCCAATCAGCTAGAGGTGGCTGGTGTGGATAATTGCTTCCTGTGAAATCCTCGCCGGCGTTGGTCCTTTCTGCCTGTACCCTGTTCTCATGTTGAGCTTGGTCTGTGTTCGTGGCATCGACGGTTGGCTCGGGGGGAGCTTCCTCGATGATGTAGCAGGGGGAGTAGTAGGGGATTTCAATGCTTTCTGTTGTAGTGACGAACACCTTGCTGTCCGTCTGCCTCGTGGTGTCAGGGTTGAGGCTAGTGCCCGACTGCCAGTTCCACGGTGCCATGTGCAAGTTCTCAGGTCCTTCTTCTGGGACAACTTCCTCCACCACGCATGCCGTGAGGGGCGTGGGTGGTCTCCGCTTCCTTCGGCGTGCTACTATCGCCAGAGCTGCCTCCAAGAGCGCCTTCCGTTTGCGCTGCGACGCAGCTGCGTACCAGGCCGCACCCCGACGCGGCTTCCCTCTAAGGCGTGGCATGGCGAGAGGGTAGCAAGAGGTCCAAATGACACTGTAGCTTGTCGAATTGCCCTGGAGTGAAGGTGATTGCACCAAGTGCAGCTGCTGTGAGAGGTTGGTGGGAACGAGGTCGCTGCTGCTCTGGGTTGCCTGCAAGCCGCAAACCTCCCGTAACAAATAATCGCCAAAACAAGTTAGCGCTAGAGCCATATCAATTGTCGTGATTAACACCATTAATGCCAGGTTGTAAATGCGCAGGGGCCGCGTCATATCCATGGTACCCTTCCCTTGCGCAAGGGGCCTCTTCATATCAGAGTTGCTGCGCAGACTCATGCGACGTTAATGGCCGTGGAGTGATGGCCAGTCGATGCATTGAATCGCGTCCTGGTGCATTCCCACGTGGCGTTAACGCTCCTCATGTCACCCCATCCGGGGAAAATTTCTTAAATACTTTTAACTGAGAACAAAAGAGAAATTTATTTAAGCAACTGCAAAGGAAATCAAGAGTCCTTTATGGAAAGTGAATTCTAAAGAAATGAGGGGAAAAGGAAAAATCAGATAAAAAGAGAAGTAAAGAAAGTTTAACAAAAACTTAAGTAAAAAACTTAATCAGTTGCCTTGGTTAGGTAGAAAAATTTGTTTTGACAACTATTAGATATACAATCAACACAAACTGTCAAAGCATTGACTTGCGCAAAAATGGGAAGAGAACAAAGCCCCTGGCCAACGATCGAAGTAGATACAAAGAACGTAAAAGCAAGTTCAATACCCAGATGAGACCTATGAAATTATTTAAATAAGAACATCAGTCAACCAAGTGATCAAGATATCCATCACCCAATCGAATATAAAACACACCAATATGAATTTGGTCGATGAATCGAGCAGGGAACACATCAAGGGAGTGAAAATACAAGCAATCACAAGTATGGATTCAAAATGCCAAGTATTAATAGAATCAACCAAAGACTGGAAAGAAGAATGACCAAATGCTTCAACCAAAGAACCTCAACCTTCCATATGGATGAATATGACTAAGCATTCTTGTTAAATGCTAATCAAATCAAGAATGCAGTCTGAGAAAATAAATCCAACGGAGTCACTATAATTAAATTGCATGAATACATCAATGCTATTAATATTAGAGAGGAAAATATCATCCTTCACACCACCATTGATGCACATATCACCTCATATGAACAAACAATTAATTTCAACACCAACATTGAGGAATATGGATTAATAACCCCACTAACAGAATTAAGTATCCACTCCACCTCTTGCCTATAAATTTAGATGAAGCATACAATTTTTCTTCATTGTTATTTTCACCCAAGCATCTGCAAAGTCAATTCCAAGAATCTCCAATTACGTATCCCAACCCTGAATGAATCAAACTCCAAGAAATTGAAAAAATTCCCAGGATGAGGGTCCAAGTAGTAGAGCCTTTGGTCGAACCATGAGCAAAAACCAAGTTGGATAATACACGTGCAACTGAGCTTGAAGTACGATTGTAAAACATCCACGAAATAAGAATGGAAGAAGTTGATTGGTCACAACACTGGGATAATTTCACTTCCTGGGGAGTGGAAGAAGGGAAATGGAAGGATGAAACAAAACCTCTTGAAAAAGAAGAAATCATACATATCCTAGGCACACTGTAGGTATCCAAGTTTAATGGATGGAAAGAAGAGGTTGATAAGTATCTTATGAGTTGATATCATAATGTCTCCCTATGGCTAAATTATCCAATAGAAATCACTAGAGAACTAATCCATAGAATAATTGGAATACCCCATGGAGGTATGCCCATACCTAAAACTACAAATACAAATGAATGGATTCAAATCCTCATATGAGGGACGATGGCCAAAAATTCAAAATGGCTCTTGATCAACAAAGTCATTGATCCCTGTTTGAAATGGATTTGCATTTTAATTTCTCTATGCTTTACCGCCATGGGTTGGTATGCAGATGTAAAGCTCATAATGTTGGAGCCAATTGGTAAAATCCTGAACTCCGAAGCCTAGTTTGACTGGGTAGAATGTTTAGCCACATTGATACAAAGTAATTGTTGGGACTTCCAGGAGAACAACAGGGCTATCCATTTCCATTCACTCTTAATTTAGATAGCCATGAGCCAATTAGGGTTGGTCTAGGAACCGTCCTTCACATAAAAATGAACCATGACCATGCATAACTATATTGGCTTTGCACTTAGAGTAGTCAGATCTTCAGACTCACCCCCTACTGAGATAATGTTCAAATGTTGGGTCGACCATGTAAATATTGTTTCCCACAAATGGAAAGTGAAGTAAAAGGTTCGTCGAACCTTACCACCAAGCACTCACATTCAATTAAGTCTTGAATACACTAAAATTTGGTTCAAAATTCGTGGGGAACTAGCACCAATAGAGTTGGACTACCAGCCGACGAAAATTTAGATTTTTGAAGAACTTGATAGGAAATTGGGGCATCAAACATGGATCCCGCTGGAGGTAATAAATGACAATTCATATCTCATTACAACACTTACTGATGGTGAATAGGAAAAGTAAAGGGAATCATATTTATACATTGCTTCCTTCGTATAGAATCTTGACATTGCAACGAATCCCCAAGAAAAACAGACTCTGGCGACGAAGAAACAACATGAGTCTAGCGAAAGACAATTATTTAGGCTTCATCAGTACCAGATGACATCGATATCACATGGAATCAAACATTCAAATCAGATACATATTTGAATTTCAAAGACCCCTTAATCAAAGAAAAAATATCTTCTTTCACAAACATGATAGCTAGCGTTGGCCCTCAATTTCAAGAAATAATGGCAGTAACAAATGCAAAGAAGGATGAAGCAAGGAATAAAAATGGCTCTCTTGAAAAACAAATGGAAACAAGGACACAAAATAAATAGAGGATCATGGAACAACAAGAATAGAGCATTGGTCAGTCTACATCAGTCACCACACGTCGTTCGAAACTAGTTGGACCAGACCTAAGCAAAGAACCAATGCCAAAAAATCAATGCACAATCAACCTCAAAAGAGAGTTGCCTCCACCAAATCCTACACCAATTGTTGAAGAAACAAGTCCATCAAGAAATAAAGAAGAATAGAAAAAGAAGCCTAGGAAAGTTCATTGGAAACTCTCATCAGAAGAAACACCATATGAATCACTCTCCCATTGTAGCAATCAAGGAACTGAAGAGAACTCATGAGAAAATGATATTGACAAAACCAATCAAAAAAATATTGACAATATCTCTAATGTTGTAATCGAAGAGGTTATAACATTCATATCCCAACGAGCAGATGGACAACACCAAAAGAAGCAGTTCATTCAACAGATAACAGAAGAAGTTGGTCAAGATACTCAAGGACCACTTGACACCATAATTGATGATACACAACCTGCCAATATTCTAAATGTAGATCTATCTCTTGGAAATAAATCCCCAGGAAATCCTCATATGAATCAGTCAGACTCTCCTAAGTGCAACACCCATACAAAGCATATCAACCTACAAGGCTAGGAAGAAAATCAGGGCTCCAAGTAACTAGCTAATCAAGAAGAAACAGAGGAAAATATTGATCAAACACAAATAAAATATGATAATCACAAAGGCATCAACATTGATCCCAGAAATAAGAGGGAACGAGAAGGAAAAATCTAGAAAAAGCATAAGACTAAACATCAAAAGAACATCAACCCCATAGTCGTCACTTTCATAACATAAAAGGCTGCAAAAATAACATTCAATACTAAGGTCACATCAGATGAACAAATCATGGAATTATATACTAAAGTATCTAAGGAAGAAATGACTAGATGGAAAATAGTTACCAGAGACGGTAGCTTACTTATGGCCAAATTAAATAAAGAAAAGAAGATATTGAAGAATACTGCACTTTTAGTAAAAGAAAATTTTGGACTAGAATAGAAGACAAAAGGTGTGGATCCATTAGCTGCAATAAAACATTTAATTCATTCAAATATAAGTACAATGACCAATAACCAAGGATAAATCCAATATTTAAGGGAGGAAAAAAAAATCAATTTGAATGTGAGAACTAACCAGGAAACTATTGCCCGACAGACGACATAAATTTTACAGTCTGAAATGAAAAAATTCAAGGACATTCAAGACCAAATCGAGAGGTTCATATCACAGGAAACCACTTTAAGAACAATACTTAACAATTGACCTGCATATGTTTCTGATGCATACAACAACATTAAAGTATAGAAAATTGTAGTTGTTGACTTGGATGCAGCCTGACTTTTTTCTATTGATGCAAAACCCAAGAAAGTTATCTCCAACTAGCTAGGAAAAGAAAGAGTAGTCAATATAGACTTGACATGACAATAAAGAGAATAGTTAAAGGAAGAAAGAAAATATCATATGCTCATAGAACAAGCTATAAAGAACCTCGAAAAAATAAAAGTGAAAATTGAGGAAGAGAAGCAAAACGTCAATCTAGAGTCGACCTCGATGAATGAAGAACCTTTAACATGAAAGTTATAACTTCTAAAGAAAATGAATACAATGGAAATAAAGGAACAACATACATTCAAGGAATGACACATTTTCTATAGTAATCCCTGACCATTGATCAAACAAAATTTTAAAATTTACCACATGCATCTACAGAGCAGTTGGAAGAACCATCAACCTAGAGGAAAAACTTTCATTTTTTCAATCCTACACCCTCTGAATCAAACATACCAGTTGTCAGTTATCAATCAGAAACAACACAAGTCATCATCGAAGGGTCTCAAGAATCACATATTCTAGTAGAAACAAGATCCTTGCTAACTTTTGTAAAGATTCATGAATGGGAGATTCCTCAGGTCAGAATAAAGTAGCCAGAAAAACTATGAAGAACCCACATTCAAAACCAACATTCTCTCTTCTCCTTCTTATTCTCAATTTGTAATAGCCTCAGAAGAAGTACTTTGTAGAAAATTTTGTAATTTTTTCAAACTCCCCCCTTGCTGGGGACGAGATAGGAATTGACGATAGGGGGGGGGGAGATATTCTAGGGGCTTGTCAACTCTGTCGACTAGACCCCCTAGTCTAGTTCACTACAATAGTCGGTTAGGGAATTCGGTCAAATAGGTAGTTACAGTTGACCGACACAATAGTTAATATAATGGACTAGTAATTGTACAACACACACACACACACACACACACACACACACACACACACACACATATATATAGTATTCGATTAGGGAAGTCAGTCGAATAGGCAGTTATAGTCGACCGAAACAATAGTTAATATAACGGACTAGTAATTGTACAACACACACACAAACACAGATATATATATATACATCATCATGTAATGGAAAGACAGAGGTTGTTTTGGA
>CBVK0100300016.1:0-13285 GCA_900067695.1 Picea abies
AGAAACCGCTAGGGCCTAAGTCTTCTTACTTTCTAGCCGATTTTCTCTTAGGCCTTGGATGTTTGATGCCTTGGGTTACCAACACCTCCTCCATCCATTCCATCTCCTTTGGCTAAGTACTATCATTTCTATTTTGATCTAAGATTTGTTGCCGCTATTGTTGACTCCATATACCCTAAAAGGCACTAGTCCACTCACCATAGTGATTGATTGATCAAACAACTCTCAAACTATCTTCCTTGAAACTTTTACTGACTTCTACTAACCTTATACTAGACTAATCCATGTACTAACTTGTTGTTGTTGCAAAATATTGCTACAACCATCTAACAACAACAAATTCATTTCAAAAGAAACATTAAAAGCTAATTACTCATTGTCAATTTTGCTTATGACAAGTTGTTATCATTATGTCGAATTAGAGCTATATTTTCTTGTCATTGTCAAGCATTCTTAAGGCAAAATTGTTGTGGATGTTACAAAATAGTCATTGTTGTTATAAATAATTACCTTGTTGCAGTTTTATATCAGCTTAGTTATTTTTCGGAGGTTTATGGTCTTATGAAGCACTAACATCATATGGTACTTGGAAATTGCACTCTTTTTTATTTGTTGTCTTGTTCTGGGCTGGTACACCTTATTTACCCTTTGCTTCATCTCTATAAGACACAAAGAACCTCTCAATTGAGTGATCTTTGAGACAGGCGGGACTTTCTTATATCTTTTTAGCCTTCTCAAACGCTTGGGTCACTGGGGATGTCTCCCTTGCGGTAGTGTGATATACTCCTAAATAGAAAGGGGTTTCCTATTAAGGTGACAGTGGTAGGTCACTCCCTATTACACCAAAGAAAATCAGGTGAATAAAGTTTCCCCACTTTCTTCTTAAGTCATGTAATCTATAGATTTTGCATTTGATTTTCCAAATGGATCAATTTGCTCAATCTTTATTATGTGGGGCTTTGGTTTACTTGTAGCGACTTTTTATTTCCTCATGTCACTACTAAGCATGTTTTGTTTCTTATTGGAAAATAAATTTAAACTTTATATAAATAGTGGGTCTTATTTTATATTAATACAAAATTTGAAAGCTTTTAATAGATTTTTTCTTCATTAATTTTTTTTGGCATGTAATAGATATATGGGATTGGAACAATGATTGGTTTCTCATACCACTATGGAAAGAAAGCACTACTTATGATTCCAATGATTGTCTCAGTTGTTCCTTTCGGTAAGCAATGATACAATAGATTTTCAAAATTGTCCATAATAAGTTGACAATATCTCAGGCAAAATTGGATGGTTGCAAATTGTCTCAACTAAAGTAATTTGTAGGTGTATGGGCTTACATCAGGACAAAAGCCTTTGTATATGCATATTTTGTGTTGAAAACAAATGTTGCAATGGTTACCAACAACAACCTTCACTACCTTTCGTACTTCTTCATCCTTCTCAGTTATTGATAAATCTTTATATATATATATATATATATATATATATATATATATATATTAGGATCCATCGTTGCTTTACTCATTTTTTTCTTTTTCGAAGCTACTTTACAAAACATGCTCTAAGTTTGGGGCCACATCACATAGCATGGGCTTCTTTCCTCTTAGGTGCCCCGTCCAAGGAGTATTAATCTACCAAATTCACTCAGACCTTGCACCCAACCTCATCCCTTTTTGAAATATGCCATTTATGTCAATAGACCACAATGAGAATGGGACCTTGTTGAGCAGATTAATACTCTATTGATCTCACAGTGAACTAAGGGCCCATTTGCAACTTTTAGAGTTCTATTGGGTGTGCTAAGAAAAGTGTAAATATTCATGACTTAGGCTGAAATTTATGGCTAGGTATTCCATGTCTCTTTGTTGGAATTGAAGTTGTGATCCCAGTTACTGAGTTAATTGAAGCCCTTAGTTGTCTAGGATATCTTGCATTGTTTACAACCTTGCCACCCTAGCCCAATTTGGATGAGAAAACCTGCAAGTTCAATCATGGTTCTTGGCCTCAAAGAAAACTTATAAGCTAAAAAACTTATTGTTTGATCAGTGACAATTAGAAGCTTTTCAAAGCAGAGAACGCCCTTGTAAAACTTAACTAATGAAAAAGTAAAATATAGGGTATTTTGGGTTCCACAAGGTTTTATGTTATAGTTTGCAGCTGAAAGATGAACATCGAAGAGTTAACTAGTAGGTTATAGCAAGTTCAAGCTAGGATGATATGTTAAAAGTGTCTTGATATCCATAAAATATTTCAATACAAAACGGTCTCATAGCAAACCCCATGATTAGAAAGCATTTTTTAGGATTTCAAACCATCACAAGGTTAGGATATTGAAAACACTCTTTTTCATGTTAGTGGATGCGTCAAACTAATTATTGATTCAAACTAATCACCAATGCCAATCCCTAAGATAGCAAGTGACATAATGTAAACATCATAACCTAAATTAAAAATTGTCCATGTGTCATGTCATCTCTTCCAACACTCCCTCGTCTAGAATATAAGCATGGAATCATATCCTTAGATTTTATTTTCAATGTTATGTTTGTAGAAGCAACATAATGAATTCCTTGATGTCATGAATTGATGACAACATGGGATTCTTTTATTCAATGGAAATTGGAGTTAACATATCATTTTTGTTTGCAGATGCATGATTTCAAGTTACCAATCATGTAGTTACTAAATCAGTGTTCAATCTCGCTAGATATGCCTTCATTTTGACCTTGAGTTGAGCACATATCAACCATCTTAGTTGTTGGGTGGAGAAATCAATTTTTGTGTCTAGAATGCAAGTTTAATAAAGAAGTTTGTTTAATCAATTTACAGTTGAATAGAAAGAAGATTTAGTACAACAATAATTGTTTTTTATTTTTGTTAGAGTTGGCAAAATAATGAAGGCAGTAAATCAAACCAAGAAAGGGGAAGCCGTAAGAATGTTCTCTAATGCCTCATGTTGTAATATTTTTCATTCATTTCATCTTTGAACTCTTTAAAGTGCATTTAAATTAGTTTTTTGTATGAATATTTATGAACATGTTTGCATGGATAGGTTTATGTATGCATAGATGAAAATAGCATGAAAGGAATGGGACATCCTCTTTGAGTTGATATTTATTTATAGGACCTCCTCTTATGGAAAAATAACATATTTATGACCACTCAAACACATATCACGACCCCTTATAGAGGAATCAACTCTGGTGGATGTTATAACAGTGCTATATTTTCACCACTCTTGTTGACCTCTAGTATTTTATGAAGAGATAAGATAAAATATAACATTTGAGCTTGTCCTATCGTTTATTCATTTTTCGGTACATATCAAAATTACTCTTGCTAAAAAATTTGCATATGGAAGTCCACAATCAATATCATCTTGATGTTAAGTATTCTACTACATTTATGGTTTCACTGAGCCGATCTGCATTCTCATTTATCTAGTTATGAAATTCATTAGACTGACATCTTTCGCCTTTAGTGATCTCTAAGTTTGAAAAAAATATTTAATGAGAATGAAGTGTGCATATCAAGTGATGGATTCAAACTCTATTTCTTCCAAATAGAAGGATAATGAATCATGATTCATCACTGCCTTGAATTTTTCATTCCATAACACTCACACGCGCCAACATTTGGACTATTAACAGGGGTTATCTCATTTGCATTTGTCCTTGGGTTAACTATTGCATGATTTCTCCTGAAACACATTATATTTCAAGCATATACAATATATCCTTTTGCATTTCATCACTTTCAATTTATCTAACAATTGTTCTACATAGCTTATTAATGGAATTTATGATCTAAAACCCTAATTTAGTTGCAAACAATATTGAGGTGGCAACTGTTATAACAATGTTTGCATCTGTATATTTGAGAGCTTCTCTAGTCGAGCTAAAATTCAAGTCATCTTTATGTCCAGGAAGTCAACCAATTTGCCTTGTAAAATCAACAAGTTTCTAGTCTAGATCAAGGTCCAAGACACTATATAATTGTTTAAGAGAAGTTAGTTTTTTTAGTAATATCTATTTTAATAACATTCATGATAATCTCTCAACATTTCATATAGTTTGAATAAATTTGTTAAGAAAATGTCGTTGCCACCTCTTCAAGACAACATTGAGCCATCCATTCTAATATTAACATATTCCATCATGTTAATAGAGTTGGGCATGAATTTATAAATTGACAACTAGATAGAGTACCCACAAGATTTTCACTCAAAACTGCAACATTGATCCATCCAATCTAATATTAACATATTCCATTATGTTAATAGAGTTGGGCAATGTTAAGTACCTAAATAGATCTGAAAATATACTTCAGAAATAACCAAGAATCTCAACAAGAATAATACAAACCATTCACCAAAATATTGAACACAAGAAATAGAGAAAACCCTCGAGGTAGGTTAACACCATATATTAATACTTAAGGAAGGATAACACTCCTCAAGCAATGCTTGATACATTCACAATATTCTTCATTATGTTTCAATAAATTGCTTTCACTTCTTTATATAGCACTCTTTATCTCATAGGAACATTCTAGAAAGCCTTCTTACATTTATTATATCTAACTACCATAGTGGGAATTATTTAATATAGTGGGCCTAGTCCACCTTACATTGAATGAATTCCACTAATAATGCATAACCACATTTTGATTGGGTACCTCCCTTGGTACCCCATATTACTTCCCTAGGTATACTACATTCCATCCAGCTTTACATGTTTCATCCTCGAAACACAAGAAAAAACCATACAATACGAATGACTAAGCAATGTATCCAACTGGTACCAAGTATGGTCATCCATCCATCCTAATGGAAGACGAACATGATGTCCAAATGTTTCCTTGCCACCCTAATCTTGATCTACATCATGTCGGTGTTTCCAAGGGATAGGTTCTCTAGCCTAATGTCTTCCTGTAGTGTTGGTAGGCCTCCATGCACCTCTGGATTGGTTTCCTTATAGGTTCCCTACCGATGCATAAGTGTGTTTATGCTCACGCCCTTATTTTGATGACTGTTGTTTCTCTATATGATGTGGATGGAGATATACAACAATTGTAGGAATCGATGCTTTTTTCTTCAAATCTGCACACATTGTGGCTTTGCGTCAATGACCTTCGTAACTTCTTTATTGTGTCCTACCTGTGTCTTTGCTTCATCTCCTTCTTTGGACTCTACCCTTGATTCAACTTCAAACTCTGTAGTAACTTTTGTTCTTGTCGTCGTGGGCCCTTTTGTCTTACTAAGAAACACATCCTGTAATGTGATTTTCTTTTTCTTGTACCAAAGTTTCAAAAACTTATTTTCTACGTTAAAATTAGTTGTACCAATTGTGGTCATCCAAGGGTATCCCAAAACAATATCCACCTCATCCATATCTATAGCATAAAAATATGAATGTAACACATATTTATCCATACTAAGCTTAAAATCTTTAAAAATTTGAACATTTTCACCCGCAACCTGTGTGCCTTGAATATGCTTTGCGGGAACTTGCAGCCTATTAACCAATTGAATATTGATAAAATTATGCATGCAACTAGGGTTAATAGAAACAATAACCTTCTCCTTATGAATACAATCATGGACATGTAATATAGAGTTTCCACATGAAAATAAACCCTTGGTGCTCTTTGTATCCCTTTTTCCAACATGAGACCACCTATTCTAAAAATAAATTTTCAAAATTTTCATCAGAAAGTTTCATTATTTGGGTATACTTGAGCAATTTCCACCAAATCAATGCATCACCTTCTAAATATAAACTTACCAAAGCTTTCCAATGCTATTGCCTTGATGACTTCATATATTTTATGAATTCTTTAATAATAGGACCACCATCTTTTCCAGTAAAAACTATCATGCTTGCCATAACCCCGAAAGAAAATTGGGTCTTATAAAAAATAATTTATTTTGCAAAATTACGGTTCTTCCAGAAAAGGTACCATATCTTTTATATTAGCATAACAGAGAAATAATGCAGAGGGTAACACCGAAATAGCAACAGAAGACGGAAATACTGCAGAGATAACAACAGAACAACAAATTATATGGAACCACAACACCAAAATTATACCTTTATTGATAGGAAACAATGTTTGCTTGCCTCTTCGAGGGGGCAACCTCCAGCATAGCAGAGCTCTATTACAATAATTCTCAAGACAAAAACTTATGATGCCTCTTTCTCTTATTTATATTAATTATATCTTCTAGAGAACCTTCTAGCGGAATATCTTTCTAGAAGCGAAAGTTTTTATTAGGTCTTCTTACATTGACTTGTTCTCATTTATTAAATAGGCCTTATAGACTAACGTCGGCCTTTATTACATGGAAAATATATCATTCTACCTACATGATGGGTTAGGGAGGTTAGGTCCCTAACATGCCCTCCCCCTTGAAAAATAACCTTGTCCTCAAGGCTTGAGATGAGGAAATTGTTCCATAATGGTAGTTGGCTCCTAAGTGGCATCTTCTGGGGTTGTATCTTTCCACTGCACTAATACTTCCCTGATGGTGCGCTAATGGAGACGACGTTCATGTTGGTCTAATACTATTTGGGGATATATCCAAATGGAACCTTCTTCATCCAACTCTGGTAGACAGGTTTGAGTTTGGCACTTAGTTCCAATCACCTTGTTTAAACATGAGACATGAAAAACTAGATGGAGCTTAGAATGACTAGGTAAAGATAATTGGTAAGCGATAGGCTCCACATGCTTGAGAATGGTATAAGGACCATAAAATTTGGGAGCAAGCTTATGACAATGTTCAACTTTGAGGGAGGTTTGTTTATAAGGTTGCATACAATGAAACACATGATCCCTTTCAACAAATTGAAATTCAGAATGACCTTGATTTGCTTGTTGCTTCATGTGATTTTGAGCCAACATCAAATTGTCTTTCAGAGTATGGAGAATGGCCTCGCGTATGGTAAGTTTTTTGTCAACCTCTTGAACCTTAGAGACACTTGGCATATATGAGAGAACTAATGGTGGATTTTGTCCATATACTGCTTCAAAAGGAGTCATGTGAGTGGTTGTATCGTAAGATGTGTTGTACCACCATTCAACTAGTGGTAACCACTAATCCCATTGATGTTGGCGATTTGAGGCAAAATATCTTAAATAGGTTTCCAAACACTTGTTGACAATTTCAGTTTGGCCATCAATCTGGGGATGATAAGCAGTGCTAAGATGTAATTGGGTGCCCTGTAGCTTGAACAATTCTTGCCAAAAATTGCCAGTGAACGTGGGATCCCTATCAGAGACAATAGAATGTGGCATGCCATGAAGTTTGCAGATATTATCCATGAAAACTTGGGCCAATGTGTAGGCAGTGAAGGGATGTTGCAGAGCACAAAAATGAGCATATTTGGAGAGATGATCAGCCACCACCATGATAATTATTTTGTTGCTAGATTTAGGTAGGCCCACAATGAAATCCATAGAGATATCCCGACAAATAGAAGGGGGAATTGGAAGGGGTTGGAGTGTGGGAGATTTGATTGTTTCTCCATTGTTGTGTTGATAGACATCACATTCATCCACAAAGTAGTGGACATCTTGTTTCATACAATCCCAAAAAAAAGAACGTTTAACCCTTTCATAGGTTTTGGTAAACCCTGAATGCCCAGCAATGGGTGAAGCATGAAGCTCTGAAAGCACCGTAGATTTGAATTGTGACTGCTTGCTTAAATACAGAAGGCCTTTGTAGCAAAGCTCATTATTATTTCAAGAGTACCCTGGAGAAGCTCAATAATTTTCTTGCAATTGTTCGATTAGGCGAGAGATTTTGGGATCTTGTAGCCATTCCTGGTGAGTAGCTTGGAGCCAAGCATGTACAATGAAAGACAAGGAAAATATGGACCCTTCTTCTTCACATTTTTTGGAAAGAGCATCAATGACCACATTTTTTTCCCTTCTTATAAATGATCTCATAAGCATATCCAAAGAGCTTGTTGACCCATTTTTGTTGCTCCTAGAATGAAATTCTTTGTTCTAAAAAATACTCGAGGCTCTAGTGATCAGTTTTAATCTGGAAGGGTTGCCCAAAAAAATAAGGACGCCAAAGATCCACGGCATGTAGAATAGCCAGCATTTCCTTTTCATAGATGGATTGGCCCAAATGTTCGTATGAAAGTTGTTTGCATAAATTCTGGGCAACTTTTTTTTTCTTATTTTGCAAATTTTTCAGAGAAGAAAACGAGGGACATGAAATTTTAGACAATTTATGTAATTTCTTGTGTAGCATTTGTAGAAACTGGTTGTAGATATAAGTTCCTCTCGAAAAATTTGAAAAAATAAAATAAAATAATTGCATGAAACAGAGTCTGGGAAGTGAAGTTATCGCCATTCTAAAATCTGCAATTTTCAGGATTTTCTATGGGCAGCCGCACAATTTTCCTGATTTCTGTAGCACCTGGGGCCAAATTTTCCCAAACAAATTGCATGTATGATTTCCTCTCACAATTTCACCCAAATTCAAAAAACAAATCGTCTGAATCGAAGTTCCGGAAGTGAAGATATCGTTGATTTAAAATCAACCATTTTTGTGGGTTTTTTGTGATGACAACGGCACTGCAGAGTTCATAACTTTTCACAGGGTGCTCAAATTGCTACCCGATCATTGCCATTGGATAAAGGGCTTTCAGTGATTTCTTCTGGCATATTATATAAGGTTTTTCCAATGGATATGTGATGCACTCCAACCTCTACAAAATTTCCAATGTCCCTAAAATCTCTCGGTGATATAATAAGGGAACACCTTTAGATTTATCCCGCCATTCTGATAGAATATGTTAGAGAAGAACTTGCTTGGTATGCTTTCGAGCCTGATTGTGATTCTTGGTACTCTACTCTTGTAATCCACGAGATCCAAGAAAGGTATAACAGGGAGATCATTGAGATTTACATCTCGACAGAATATAATCAAGAAAGATATGTTTGGTATGATTACGAGGATGATTGTGATGATTGGTATATTGATAGTTGTCATTTCTAGGATGACAACCATTTTTATATTTTATTTGATGACTCTACTCTAACTTCTATAGATAACATCAATGTGTCAAATCAAGAGCCAGTTATGACTACAAGTGTCAAACCTGCATATTCTACAGTGGTATTATTCCTTCCTGATTCAACCACGACCCTTTCCCACTATGTGGATGGATATTATTATTTGAATCCAAATGACAGGTGTCAGTCTTTGGAGCATCATTTTCAGTTGGTTATCGGGTTCCGATATCTTCCACGTGGAGTTCACATCAACACTTGGACATGGAACCTCGGTTTACAATGGCAATTGGACTACTTTAGCATGGTGGATTTCATTTCTACATGGGACCCTAGTTCTCTAGTATACTTCAACACTATGGTCCGCACTTATCCATGGGACCCTGGTTCTCTAGTATACTTCAACACTATGGTCCACACTTATCCATGGGACCCTGGTATATGGTTGTACACCCTCATAACAAGCATTGAGGACAACGCTTTCATAAGGGGGATGGAATGTAGTGTAACTAAAGAGGTAGTGGAGGTTCTAGAGGGCCCATAGTAAGAATAGTGGAGGCCATTCAATGTAAGGTGGACTAGCTCCACTATATTATTAAATAAGACCATTTATGGTAGTTAGATATAATAAATGTAAGATGACTTACTAGAAGGTTCCTCCTCTAGAATGTTCTTAGGTGGTTAGTAGCACTATATAAAAGGATTCAAGCAATGTAATGAGACAAGTTGAGAAGTATTGTATTTGGAGCAACGGCTCAATAGGAGGATGCCCCCTCAAAGAGGCAAGTGAACAGGAGAGGATCCCTTCCATAATAGGATCCATTGTATGGTGTTGTCCTACCATAAGGGTTTGATAATAATAAAACTGTAGTTCTTATATATTGTTGTATGAATATTTGTGGTGTTTCTGTATGCAAGTTTTTGGTTCTTAACAATTGGGGTGGATCTTCCCCATCTTTTGTTGAAACAGTTTTGTCTGAGGCTTCATGGGAATGATGTGTTGTATGTTTTTGGTGTTGCATGTCTTGAGATCCTCATAGGTCCAAGAAAATATGTCTTTGTATTCTTTGAATAATTTAATGTAAGACGGTTTTTCTTCGAGAGAGCAATGTTTTCCCATATTAATGTTTTGAGGCGTGGTATTCGTTCCCAAGTTCACCATTTCAAACTTCATGGATGAATTGTCGGTATTGCATTTGGTGATTTTCTTGAACTTATCTTGGAGATCATAAAGTTTATCCAATCTTACTACATTTATAGGGATATCGTTGGTCGAATCTGATAGGTTGCTTGACTGAGCTGGGTCAATAGTATCTGGATTCACCATTTGGTCATGCTTACCTTCATCTATAATAGAGTCCTTGAAAGTATCTTTAAGGTGTACAAAATTTATAATTTGTCGATCATTGCCAAAGACTCTCAAATTAATGATGTTGTCGGGAATTGAAGGCCTATATAAAAGTTCAACAGAGAAAGTGTCGGGCATCAATCCATTCGAGGGTATTAATCTAGACACTACATTGGCTAGCAAATCAGCGTCACAGTTCAGTGAACGAGGTACATAACTAATATTAAATGTAGCAAAGGATTTGGTTAGTTCTCAAACCTCTAATTGATACTGCTTCAAATGACTGGAAAGACAATGAATGGTGTTCCTTACATGTTTTATCATAATTTCATAATCACCAAATACCTTGATTTTTTCATCTTTCAAATCTACTACCTTTTTTAATGCTTGCAGTAAAGCTTCATATTCGACAGTATTATTGGTGCATGGTAATTCTAGTTTGCATGTAATCAATTTCTTCCTTCCTTTCAAATCTTTCAATATGCAAATAGTGCCTCCACCTTCTAAATATTTTGATCCGTCAAAAATAGTGTCCACATGTTAGGATACCCTTTCTTTGTTTCAAAAGTTGATTTCAAATTTTTCAGATTTTTTTTAGTGGGGTTAGTAGAGTTAATAAACATTTCTAGTCTATCCTTACAAACTATGTTAGGTTGTACATTAGAGGGATTGTTAATCTGATCAACTATATTAAAATTGGGCTTAACAATCTGGGTGCAATTAAGGATTCCATATTGTGTGTTAGAGTCCGCAAGAGATGATATTTCAACTGTAAAATTCCCAAAAAAATGTCTCATATGAAAAATTACCCAAAATTGAGTTGTTAAACATTACTAGTTCATTTAGGTCACTTAGGTCAATAACTAAATGTTTCAGATACCTCTCTATGTCAATCTTGATCTAATTCATTTTACCATTATAAGGAAGCCATAAATGAGACCAATCATTAACAAAGTAACCATTTAACATAGCTGACCAATCCTAACTTAAAAGCATGCCATAGTTGTCAGGTATGTCTACTACAATTATATCAATAGTTTGATTAACTTTTGGATCAACAAACATCTTAATCAAGACATTTTTTAATTCCTCAATAACTTTAACTCTAGTTGTGTCTAATTGAATAATCTGAATGTCGTATTGTTCAGGTCTGACATTAATATACTCACAGACCTTGAGGGGCATGACATTAGATGAGGCTCTTGAGTCTACCATACATTTGTGAACATTCCTATTAAATATTTCAAAAGTAATGAGGAAAGGTGGGGTGGTAGATCTGGACCTTTGTCCAGTTAAGGACGCATTTGTGACTATTTGACTCTTAGATTGAGTGTAATTGTTAGAAGAACTAGCCTTGGTTGTTCCCTTCTTTGTTCCAATGTTAATTTCTTGTGTGCCAGTGGAAGTTTTCCCTTATAGAGTTTTAATAAAATTTTCATGAATTTGTGGAATCTTCATAAGCTCAAACATGGATATGTTGGCTTTAGTCTTCTTCAGATCTTCTAGGAAATCATCTTCCAACCTTGCCATGGGTATGGACGAAGCACTAGGTTTTGGTGTTTTATCAGTTGTTTTATGGTTGGAAGATGTGGTATTGGAGGGGTTGGGAGTAGTGTTGGTTGGAGAAGAAGATTGTTTGGTAATGGACGTGGTGGGAGAAGTAAGATTAGTAGTACTCAGGGTGTCATCAGAAGCCTTCTTGTTGGCACTGGTGGTAGTAATAATGTTTTGTGACATGTGTACCTCATCTACTTCTAATTCATCCCTACAATAAGCATTATCCTAGAACGAATTTAACTATTGCTCTTCAGGTTCTTGAGATTCTTGAGGTTGTTCTTGTTATTCTCGACTTTATTCTCCTTCTTCATTTACTTTGGTCATATTCTATGTTGCCCAGGTTTGAAGAGTCTGGACAATATCTTCCATGTTAATGCCTTCCATCTAAGAAGGGGTGATTTTGTTTGTTGGTAGACTGATTTTATCTTTCTTGGGGGGGAACCTAAGGAATTTTTTCTGGCTAGAGGATCCTTCTCCACCACCTTTCTTCAAGTCTATCAGATCATTAGATAATTTCTTAATGATCCACTGAAGAGATTCCATATTTATTGAATCAGAAGGCATTTTATCTTCACTGGTTTTGGACACAGAAGATTTACTTCTACCTTTGTCCTTGGAAGGCTCGGAGCTAGAATTCCCTTTTAAACTCATCATATTCTTTTCAAATTTAAGGGCCTCCTCGAAAGCTTCCTCAAGAGTGCCTTTCTCATCATTTTTGACATACATGGCCATGGACATGGGTAAACCAAAGGTGTAGAATTTAGTAGTAATGTCTTCAGTAGGTTTAGAGGAGCGCGGAATTCATTTCAGCAGAGTAAGGAAACGTTGATTGTAATCAGTCACTAATTCTTTCGAATCCATCTTGACCCTTGAGAATTCTAAAGCCCGGGTGATTGGTGTCTTATTTTCCCCAAACTTCCTGAGAAAAATAGTGTCAAAGGTTCTCCAAGTGGTAATGGAGGCTTCTTCTAAAGAGAAGTACCAGGTTCAAGCTTTCTCTTCAAACATAAGGGGAAAAAAATGACATACGACATCTTCATATTGAAATCCCTGTAATCTAATAGTTAGCAGGAATTTCTTTACATGGTTTTCAACTGAATATTTTTTGTCGCGGTTGAATTTAGGTAGGAACTTCTCAGGAAGCCTGGGCATTTCATGTTGAATCCCCGATGTAGAAACTACATCAGCAAACAACCAGGGCTGGTAGGGAGGTAGATTCTAGTTTGCATTTTCTCCAACCATGTTTAGGGGTTGATATACGATAATCTGATGTGGGTTATTTTAAGAACCAAACATCAATATAGCATAGAAAAACCTCAGAAAAAGTACTCAACGCCTTGA
>CBVK0100300017.1:0-13285 GCA_900067695.1 Picea abies
ATTCTGGATGGAATCTTTTATGGAAGTAAGTGCATTTCTCCCCTTTTCTTCCCTTTCCACCTTTGGATCTGAAGGCATCATTGAAGGTATTTGAGTACCCTTCCTTCTTTGGATTTGCATGTGATTTCCTTTTGTCTTTGTCTTTAGATTTATGATATTAATGATCGCTAACATCTTGCACAGTAAGTGCATGCACCTTTGGGCCTTCGATTTTTCCCATATTGATGAGTTTGTTCTTCTCGTGTCGGAGAATCAATAAAGGCCTCAAGAGAGGGCATTGTCCAGGTAGATCCAGAGGCGAATCTAACTGAGTGAAATGTGGATACAAACACTGAGTATTTTGGACCAAGTTTGGAGAGAATGATGAGAACGATTTGTTTCTCCTCCTTAGATTTATCAACCCTACAAGCCTTGAGTTGTGAAAGCAAATCCTTATATTTGGTAAAGAAATCTTGGATATTGTTGAAGGTTTTTGGATCCAATGTGAGAAATTCCACCTCGAGCATGTGTTCCCTCATCTCATCTTATTTTCCAAAAATACCTTCGATGGTGTTCCAGGCTTCATTGGGGGTTTTACAGAAGGATATGTGAAAAGAGGAGTTCACGAGAAATGAGACTGCAAATCGTTCCAAACGCTTCATCCATTCGATTTAGATACTTGGATTTTTATATGGCTAATGTTGGTTATGTCTCTTTGTTCATGGTTAACTAGTATAATCCTATGCCTCGAAGATGCATTATCATCTTCTCCTTCCATGAAAATAAATTGTACGGTGTAAGAATGAATTCTTTTGGAAATTTCATTTTTCCATTTTCTTCAATCTTCGGTACCTACAAAAATAATTTGGTGTGTCTTTTCCCTAGAAATCTGTTGGCTTTGATACCATGTAAATGTGTTGAACCTTCACATAATATATCTAGCTAGGAATTGACATACACAGTTGCAAAGAAAATATGAGAAAAGAGAATCAAGAGAGAAAGAATGGAAGAATTCTCATTAACCAAATGAATGAATGATAATTTACATGTGAGATACTCTGTATAACTCAACTAATGCACACTAGAGGAGAAGTCGGTGCTCCATATTGGTGGTCTAGATTGATCTGGACACACATCAATAGTTACGGGAGTAAAATTCAACCTAGTCTAGTCTCTCAGGAAGTTACGGGAATGAACTTCCACCAAGTCAAAGTTAACTAATCTCTCAGTATTCAATTAACGGACTAAAATAGAGTGAAGTGAGGAGGAGATCATGGAATCATGAGTAATGCGCTAGTCTAGTGATTATCCCAAGTACAATGTGCATTAGTTGGCGATGATCCCAATGTTGCATGGTGATAATCCCAATGTGGTATCTAGACTCCACTCAACTGATCAAACTGAAGTGTGAACTGAAGAGAATATTCTCCTAGAGGAATATTCTTCCTAAAATATAGAAGACTGAATAATGACTAATAAACATAGGGAAAACCTTAGGAAAAATAAATCATAGGTGTGTGTCAAGTATCTCCAACATTTTCTCTAGGCAAGTCTTCGAAGATGTGGCAATACGCTATAACATAGATCAAATAAGAAGTCACATAAATTTTTCCGTTTTTTCTTAAACCACCTAGTTTAAACGATATCTGATTTGAAAGAATTCGGCCCCAGTCAATCAGGACGTCTTTGTGAACAACAAAATGAAGAATATAAATAATGTATTTTGGCATGGAGGCCATGGACTCCAGGCCAATTATACATGCAAAAATATCGACGAATTCTTTGTATGGGTATTTCAAAGAACTTAGCTCAACCTAAGCGAAATCACTATCAACTCTCGGGCTACCAAGATAGTTCTAGAGGAGCTCTACTCCTCCATGAATTTCTTTAGGAATTTCATTTGCTTCCTCATTCTTGAACCGCAAGGTGGGGTTTGGGAGTCACAACATTCTCCTAAAAACTGAGGGAGTCAAGGAGATTGGCGACTTCCCCTGGACTTGAAAAAATCTTCTTTCTATGTCAAACTTATTTGTGCACCAAAGAATTAGTTCTTTTAAGTCCGTCACCTCGTGTACACAGCTGACCAATTTTATGCCTCAACTCCAAACTTTGTTTATCTCCTTCTTTGTTGGGTAAAGAGCCAGATACGACTTATAAGCTTCTAACCATTGTAACCAATGGTATTCTCGTCTAAGAGTGTTAAGTGTGTCTCCACAATACAAGTCCTTTCTTCTACTTGACATGTCTTTACACCGATTTCTCTTTATGAATAGGTGTCTCTCATGTCGATATAACCTTTTTACAATAGGAGAATTTAAATATTTATTAAATTTACCATGTATTTCCTTAATTATTAACCACCATAACTCTTATTTCAAAGTTGCTAGCTTGCATGGTAAGAATTAGAATTTATTACCAAGATCTAATAAATATTTTCCACTTTAATAATGGTATTAGGTTCACACAAGTGGCCACTGATGTAGTGAAGGGGAAGTAAATTCCATCGGGAATGGTGATGTGATGTTGGAAAACAAAAAAAATGATTAAGTATGAAGGTGCAAAGTGGGATATGGAAAGTACAATATGATGAATGTGGGATTGTGGGATGTAGGACTGTGAACATGGAGAGTCAAAAGGTAATAGGGGGGGACTCCTGCATACACAATGGTAAAATAGACTAAGTCTAAGAAAAAGGTGATTTTACGGGTTGTGGAAGTGGATGTGTCATTTTGGAGAACGCGAGATGGTGGGTTGCGAGACACGGGAATGAGAGAAAAAGGTAAATGGAGAGGAAGGTTTTCCTACATCTGCATTCAAGAAAATTGGCTAAGTATAAAAAGATAAGCAATGCAATTTACATGGTACAAAAGTAGAAAGGTTCATTCCGAGTGTTGCATGTTTGCGGGTTGCGGGACAAGGATGGATTGGTCTCTCGCAACACATAAAAATGACTAAGTGTTGGATTTGTGAAAAGTGAATAAGTATAGACTTGCATGTTTGTGGGTTTGCGAACCTGGGAACTTGATGGTATCCTGATCTTCAACATGCATTTCTAATAGAAATGACTAAGTAAAGAATATACAAGGAAAATAGGAAGAAAAGGAAAAAGACTACAGATGGATATGTATGTACCAACATTGATCATCGAATGTAGATCAACAGGAACCCATGGTCGGTAGGCTCTACCACATGAATTACGACACTTTTTAAAATGACAAAGAAGAGATTTGTGTCGCAACTTAGTGGGATCAATCCTAAGGCAAAATGAAACAAGAAATTGATAATGCACAATGCAAGGCGGTAAATCCTAACCTATATGCCATTTTTAAGATTGTTATCTATCATAATGGACCAATGTGGACCAAAATAATGGTAAAAATGCCAAAGAAAATGTCTCCAAGGTCCTGCATATATGACCAACAATATCCATCCAAAAGTTAATAAATCCAGTATATAAACCTTTAATACCAAATTGTGCTATGGAATACAAAACTTGAAAACAACAAACATTAAAAGTACAATATGGTACAAAGCACTGCACAACCTTGTGGCTTATATGAAGTACTTCTTCCGATAGAGCCCATTGCTAGGCTCAAGCCAATGATTTCTTTGGTTCTCAACCTGTAAAGTGTCTAGTTCGGGAAGAAATAAAAATGTATGATACATGTCTTCCCATGGTCTACCATTCATACTCATGTCTTCAAGGATAACCTCATTTGAAGGCAATTCAATATCCAAAAAATCATGTGAAATAGGAGGATAGACAACCCAAATGGGTGAAGTGAACTAATAATATTCCATATGATAATGGAGATTCTAATCAGAGATAGCAAAGTCCATTAACAAAGACTCACAAATACAATGGCTTGAGAACCCACAAACAATGAGATCATACTCAAGAGGAAAATCACATTCCCTTGAACCAATATGGGGAGGTAAGAGTTCTCAAGCCCCTATTGTATAAATCACATGATCGACAATTGATACTTTGTCTCGAGAAGGTGAACATGAGTGTAAGGGACCTTTCTTAGAAACAATTGAACACCAAGGATATGATGCCACATAATTCACCTGTGGTGGGGTAGAGTCCACTGGAATACTAGGAAAGTATAAAGGGGTATCCTAGGATAAAGTTAAATTAGGATGGTGATTATCAAATGCAAGTTGATCAATAGTGACAATGTTTTCATTGTGAGGAAAACACATCACCCAAAAAAGTGTAGACACCATAGCATTCATAGCATATACATAATCATGCCCAAGAAGCATATTGAGGCCTAATGGACCTTGCAACACTATCATATTGACTACGACAATCTTCCTTCCTATCGTGATAGGAACTAGGAAAGAATCCCCAAAGATTCACTAGGTCTTCTATCAAAAGATAGCAACGGGCTAGTAGCTGACACAAGCTTGGGACAACCCAAATCTTGTCAAGATGAAGAGGATAATATGCTTCTGAAGGCTCCCTCATCTACTATACATCAGTAAATGTTTGTTGAATTAACTTCAACCCTTCTTTGGAAGGGTGCAGAAGAAGGAAGGCGAGGCTTAAAAATATTATTCCAATCAAAGGAAACCATCCTCAAACATGGAGGGAGCATGCTTGAAGTGAGTGGAATGCCCCCTTGTTTAGAAGGTTCTGAATTGGAAATGGTGAAGACATTGTCGATGGACACATCACTCCCCAAAAGAAGAGTGACATTGATCGAACATTGCATTGGATTGACCACTTTGGTAGACTTGTCACTCTCCAATAGAAGAGTGGGATTTTTTGAAGATTACATTAACTCGACCACTTCATCAACCACTAATTGAATAGGTTGCAAAAAAACATGGCCAGTAGGAAGATCACTCCCCAAAAGAAGAGTGGGATTAGTTGAAGATTGCATCATCTCTACCATTTCATTAATCAATGGTTGAATAGGTTTTTGGGAAACCGAAGGTGATTCAAGAGAAGAAGGGCCTTGAGACAGGAACCACACTCTTTGTACCTCCAGGATAGAAAGGCACAAATGATTAAGTTGATCTCCCTTGGAAATTATAAAAGGGAACTTAGGCCTCATTGATGCGAATGGGAAATGAACTTCGGAAAATAGGGGTTTCTTAGGAAATGCAGGTCATAAAAACCTCGTGAATAAATGTCTTGGATTCTTGGGGCTAGATAATTACTCTAGTATAATAACAATGTTTGTACCGACTCTTGTTGGTCTCTTTTTATACCATTTCAAGATGGTTGAGAGCATTTTTCTACAAGTTTTAGAGTTTTAGTTTTCCCATAAACCTTGCTTAGAAACACATAATTTTCATGTTTTTAATATTTTTTTGGCATATTGGAATGCACTCATGCCGTTATTGAAGGAAAAGGGCGAGTACTAACACCTTTACTAGGTTGAAGTGGTAATTGGATTTCTAGTAAGGATTTTTGGCAAAGTTTTGGGAGAGCCCATGCAATAAAAAACAGGATATGTATTGATTGTGGAGCTTTATTATCTTCGTGATTCAAAGGCCATGTTTCATCTAAGTTTGGATCCCAATTATTGATTGTGTGTTGGGGGGTGCTTGCCTCCTCACTATTGTTTCTAGGGGGTCCAGGGGGGGCAGAGACACATTTTTGGAGCCCCCCTAAGTGGGGGTTTGAGGGCAACACCCTCTGTAAAATATTGTAATTTCATAGTCAACTGGACCATTCATTATTAGGTCGTAGATCCAACAGTAGAATTTATATTGGTGATTTTTTCCTTAGAAGGAAAACCTCTTATATGGGGGCATTGTATTATGGTCAATGATGGGTTTATCGTTGGTGGTTTATGGACCCATGGTATTTTCCCATGGAATTTATGTATTGAAGTCTATTTAAAGGTTGTGTGAGTGAGAGAGAGTATTGTGTGTCTTAGAGAGGAGGTTGTGAGAGAGTGAAGAGGAGGTTGCAACAGATGCCTTGTAGGTGTTATCTCTTCATTTTGCTAGATGGAATAACGGGTTGTTTCTTCATGGACATAGCCCATATCAAGTGAACCACGTATATTGGTGTCTCTCTTGTATTGTGTTCTTTTGTGTTTTATTTCCACATTCATTTTGACTTATTATTATTATTATTATTATTACTTCATGATCATATTCCTAATAACTCGTATAAGACTTGAAGGTCTATTTGGAAAATAAACTTGTAGGAAAGGATGGTTCTTGGTTTGAGTGGAAGAAATGGCAAAATAATACAAGTTTAGGGTCGAGAATTTTAATGACAAAAACCACAGCTATGGAAGATGAAAATGGAGGAATATATATATTAGAAGAATCATTTCCTACCATTGGATGAAATAGCAAATAAGTCGGTGACTATGAAGGAAAAAGAATTGGAGTTTCTTGACAGAAAGGCACTAGGAACAATACAATTGTGCCTGGGAGCATTGGTGGCTTTCAAAATTTTAAAAGAAACGACATTGAAAGATTTGATGAAGGAATTGGCTAGAATATATGAAAATCCCTTATACTTCATCAAGGTATTTCTTATGAGGCATTTACTTAATATGAATATGTTAGGAGGTGGATATATTGTTGATCATTTAAATGAGTCTAACACGATCACCAGTGAATTAAGTTATGTAGGAGAAACTTTGATGACGAGGTTAGGGATATTTTGATTTTGTGCTCCTTGTTAGAAAGGTGGAATGGATTGGTCATAGTTGTGAGTAATTGTGTCTCTGGTTCAAACACTTTAATGTTTGATGATGTTGTTGGTGCTATACTTACCAAGGAAATGCAACGAAAAAACACACGTGAGACATCGGGTAATGTTTTGACTGTGGAGAATAGGGGAAGAAAAAGGGAGAGAGGAAAGATCCCAGGGAATTGTGGGAAGTTTAAGAAAGGCAGATCCAAATCTAGAGGGAATTTGAAGTGTGGAATTGTGGGAAGAAATGACTCATGACAAAAGACTATAGGTCTCAAAAAGGAAAACAAGGAGATGGACAACAAGAGAATAATCAAGAAGCAAATGTAGCAGGTGATGTGTTGCAAGATGCTTTGATCCTTTCATTAGATAATATTACTAATTATTGGGTGGTATATATAGGGGCTTCATTTCATGCCACACCCCATAGAAAATATTTTCAAGACTATGTTCAAGGTGATTTTGGACAGGTTTATTTGGGTGATGATAAACCATGTAAAATTGTTGGAAAGGATAAGATATAGATAAAATTAAAAAATGGAAACCAATGGTTGTTGAAAGAGGTGAAGAACATTCCTCATTTGAGAAGAAATCAAATTTCAATAGGTGAGTTGGATAATGAAGGATGTGCAATTACATTTACAAGAAATTCATGGAAGGTCACTAAAGGATCATTGATAATAGGAAAATGAGAGAATATAGGTATGTAATATTTGTGTACCAGTAATGTTGACTTTTCTATTGCTTTAGCTTCTACAAGAGTAGATACATCAATGTGGAATCATAGGCTTGAGAACATGAGTGAGAAGGGGATGCAGATTCTCCACTCAAGAAATTTGTCGCCATATTTGAAGTAGGTTGATTTGGATTTCTGTGAGCACCGTGTTTATGAAAAATGGAAGATAGTAAGATTTCTTAGAGTTGGGAAGAAAAAGAAGAGTGCAAAGTTAGAGATTGTACATACAAATGTATGGGGACTAGTTCATGTATCATCTTTTTGTGGCTCTTATTATTATGTTACATTTATTGATGATGGGACTACGAAAACTTGAGTTTATTGTATTTGAAAAAAAAATGTTGTTTTTTATATTTTTAAGAAATGGAAAGATTTTGTGGAGAATGAGATGAGAAATATTTTGAAGTGTCTCAGATCAAACAATGGAGGCAAATAATGCAGTAAGGAGTTTGATATTTATTGTTCATAACATGGGATTCATAGAGAGAATACGGTTCTAGGAACAATACAAGAAAATGGTGTGTCAGAAATGATGAACATGACAATCATGGAGTGTGCAAGGAGCATGAGATTGCATGCAAGATTGTCCTTACAATTTTAAGGAGAGGTTGTGGATACTATTGTTTACTTAATAAATAGAGGGCCTTCAAGTTCTTTAGATGGTGGAATTCCAAAGGAGGCATGGATAGGTAAATAGGTAAACTACTCATTTATGAATACTTTCAGTTGTGAAACATTTGTCCATATTGATATAGAAAATAGAAAAAAGCTTTAGGCAAAATCTAAGAAGTGTAATGTTATTGGATATGGAGTTCATAATTTTGTTTATTGCTTATGTGATTATGAAAATCACAAAATAATTAGGAGTAGAGATGTGGTATTCAATGAGAAGGTCATGTCCAAATATCAATTGCAAGGAAAGAAATGGGAAAAGGCAAAATAAAATACACAGTGCTTGATGAAATCATAGAAAATGAAATTCCAGAGGTGCTAGAAAATCAAACTTTTCAACAACAACAACAATAACAGGTACATCAAACTCTTACAAGTGTTGTTAGAAGATGTACTAGGTTAAGTAGACCCCCTAAACCATACTCTCATTCACTGTATTATTTATTGTTGATTGGTTTTGGTGAACCAGAAATATATGAAGAAGCAATGCAGGTAGAAACCAAAAAGAAGCGGGAACAAAGCATGAAAGAGGAGATGGACTCCTTGATACATAACCATACTTGAGGCTTGGTTCAATGGAATGCAAGTAAAAGAGCATTGTGGAATAAATGGGTATATAGTTAGACGGAAGAATATGGAGGCAAAACGAGGTACAATGCCAAATGTTTTGTTAAGGGGTTTGCACAGAAGAAAGGTATATATTCTCTTGTTGTTAAAATGACTTCAATAAGAACTATTTTAAGTCTAGTGGTAGTAGAAGATTTACATCTTGAACATTTAGATGTAAAGATAATTTTTTTCCATGGGGATTTGGAGGAAGATATTTATATGCAACAAACACACGGGTATGAGGTTGAAGAGAAGGATAAATTAGTATGCGGGTTGAAGAAGAGCTTGTATGGCCTAAAGCAAGCTCCAAGGTATTGATATCTGAAACTTGACAACTGTATGACAGTACAAGGTTATAGTAGATGTCATTCTGACCACTGTGTTTATTTTAATAAACTAGATAATGGAAACTATATTATCTTGTTAGTGTATGTAGATGGCATGCTTGTTACAGGGTTTAACAAGTAGGATACAAATGTGCTAAAAATAAATTGACTAATTCATTTGTGATGAGGGATTTGGGCATTGTAAAACAAATCTTGGTATGAGAATAACAAGAGATAGGAAAAATCACAAATTAACATTGTCTCAGTGTGAGTACATAGAGAAGGTGTGGAAAGATTTAAAATGCAGGATGCAAAACCGGTTACTACACCTTTGGCTCGCCATTTCAAACTGAATGAGGAGATGTGTCGGAAGACATAGGAGCAAATAGACTACATGTCCAATGTTCTGTACTCATCGACAATTTGTAGGTTGATGTATGTGATGGTGTGTAGAAGGCCATATATTGCACATGTAGTGGGAGTTGTGAGCAAGTACATGAACAATCAAAGTAAAAAACATTGGAAGGCAATAACATGGATTCTTAGGTATTTGAGAGGTACTACCACTCATGAATTATGTTTTGGAGGTTAAAAAACTATTCTAAAGGGATGTGTTGATTCAAATATGGTAGGTGATATATATAGTAGGAGGATTTCGAAACTACAAAAGATTGTTTCACTTTTAACAATGGAATCAGAGTATGTCATTGCTACAAAATCTAGTAAATAAATGATTTGGTTACAAAGGTTTATGGAGGAATTAGGAAAGAAGCAAGATAATAGCAGGTTTTATAGTGACAGCTATAGTGTCATTCATCTTGAAAAAAACTTAGCCTTCTATTATAAGACTAAACATATACAAATCAGGTACCATTTCATACGATCTATTTTGAAATATGGACAGTTGAAGCTGGAAAAGATACACAAACTTGCAAACATGTTAACGAAGACAGTGACCTGTTGGCAGCCAATTCACATTTTATTTTTATTTTTTATGATCCTATAAGTTGCCTACACCTATGTCTTGCAAACATCAAGTTTTTCGTCGCAATTTTCAAATAAACGACATTTTCATTTCTTGCGACATTTACACACTTGTCTTCGTTTTGTTTTCACGACTGTAAGCGTGAAAACTTAATCTTTCGAAGTCATATTTCGATCACTATCTGAACTGTCATGATCTTTTTATCGATATGCCTATGGCGCTTACCTTTTGTTTATCATTATGTAGCTGGAAGAACTTTCAAACTATACTCCTTGGACATTCTTATATTGATTGTGTGACGGGGTTTCATTGAGTTTGCAATGCATTAATATTTGAATTTGCATTTTTATTTGATTTACTTGACCTTTTGGTTTTATAAGGTACAATGGGTGTTATGGTTAAATCTTTCATTTATATCTTTTGTTTTCATAACTATTGGCTTGTTGATTATATGATTACCTATTGGCACATTGGTTAAACGATGGATATGAGCTGTTACAATGCATTGGCGCATGGTTAAACATATGCTATTAGTTTTGAATCGTATGATTAATGGTTTCAAACTTTGGTATAACGTTGATTGAACGCATTGTTTATACACTTACCATTGTTTCATTGGTTGAGCAAATGACATGAGTGTTAAACTATGCTATAGTGGATATAACAACTATGAACGTCGACGGTGGTACTGTTGACCATAATTGTTATGCATGGCAGTGAATAACTCCACCACCTTCGCACGATGGCATTTATGCCTACCACTTATCATCGTTCACTTCTGCTAGTAGTGCGCATCTCTGCTCCTATGTGTGTGTTGTGATCCAAACCCTCGGTTTACCATGTGCTTGGCTCCATGGCACCAGTCGTGCGGATAGAGCCAAACAGAAACCAAGCTCTGTTAATGTTTGACAATGCCTGCAAAGACTTGGAAGATAATGGATGGCTTACCTTCGTGAAACGATTTGAGGGTTTTAACCTTTGTGTAACACGACAGTTTTCCATGACCTTCGATGTCTGTAGAGCCAAGGTGGGTGACATACAGTTGGAAATTGATGAGAAATTTATCAGTCTTGCCACAGGGTTACCTGCCACAGGACAACGTTGGTTCAAGAATTGTAAGGTCGAGGAGGTCCCATGGACACTGTTGTTCCTCTCGTGCAAAGTCACCTCTTGTGACAGAGGTATGCCCATCTCTGCACTTAAACCACGATGGCATGATACTTTGATGATAATCAAACAGTTTGTGACCTGTGAAGGTCGATACAGACTTGTGTTTCTCTACCACCTACGTTTGCTTATGATTTTTATGGGATACTCATTGAATATGCCCTTTTATTTTCATCGTAGCTTGAATAAAATGTTGAAAAGGTTCAAAAGACAGCAGGCTGATAGTAGCCTGTTCCACTATGGGCTTATTAAGCTTATCATTGTTTATCATTTGGGTTTGCACGGGGATAGCTGGAGCGCTTTCGTTGCTCGAAATGGTTTTGAGGACCCGAATCCGGTCCAAGTTGACAAGCCTATGGTGAGTGAAACCAAGGCCGAGCCACCTATGCCCTTCCATGTCCTACTGCCTAAACCCTCGGCCGACCCTGGTATTGACTTACCCAATGCTGTTATTGAGAAAGTTGAGACTATTAATATACCTATGAGCAAGAAGCCCAAGGCAAAACCTACTGCTAACGCTAAGGGTAAAAGGAATGCACGTTTGATTTCATGGATGGCCAAGAACAAGCCTAAACCCTCTGCTGAGTCAAAGCCTATCGTCCTAAGTGAGGATTCCGATTCTGACGTTGAACGTTTCTTAGCCAGCGAGTACCCCTACTCGCAGGGTTTATGTCCCGAGCCCCCTTATGATTTCGTATCTAACCTTCCCCCTTGCCTAAAGAACGACCCTAGCTACCCAGGTATTAAGTTGCCTCGTGAAACCCTCGGTCATTTGGCCAAACCCTCGCCTGCTCTTTCTAAACACACACAGTCACCCTGTGACCAATGCGATTCATGGTTGGAACGATATTATATTGATGTCCCCATACTCCAATAAAAAATTCAATCACTGGAAGACCAGATTGCAGTGCTAACCAGTTGAAGAGCCAAGCTCCAAGCAGATGATAAGAAGCATAAGACAACATGCTCCATCCTTTTCAAAAACGTTGAATCAGCCACAGCCGTGGTCAACTCTAAATTGGCATGATCAAGCCGTCTCGTCACTGTACAGGTATGAAAATTTGATATCGTTTGTTTTGTGAATAATTTAGGTTAATATAATGATTTATATTCTGTTTTTTAAATAGTTCAGTCACTCATCCAAATGCCTCTGTCATTCGGTGATCATCCTGTACATGATTTCGTTTTGATAAAAATAGAAGGAATTTCGATTTGATATACGATTTGCTCATAGATTTTTATTGGATTTGAATGTTTATTCTTTTGGATTTCATTTGCTAAGTCTGTCTGAGTGAAGTAACGAAATTAATGGTGTGTTTTCAATATAATTCATTTTGTATCCACTCCGCACGGGAAGTTCCATACTCAATTTAGAATACAATTGTGCTCGGATTCGATCTCGTATGATTCGTATGATGTGTTTGGTAAATGATTTCGGGAGTTTAGTTGTTATGATATGTTGTGTCATAAGATTTTCAAAATCATGGGTACCACTCTGTTCAATTTAATTTGGAAAGAAATACTCTGTTTTTATTAAAAATGATCTCATTAAACCTATGTGAATGCGCCCGAATCGTGGGATGTTTTGATTCGTAATCACTATGTTGAAACCTTTTCTGTTCGATTCACTTCTATTCTGACTGGATTATGAGTTGGCAAGATTGTTTTGTGAACTGGGCTCGTGTTTTAATTGTTTCTCTGTTTGATTTGTAAAACAAATTGATCAACATTCGTTACTCCTATCAAATCCGATTATAATTCATTGCCAAATGAACGATTCTGACCAAAGTCAAAACAATCTTGTTTTCCCAATTTGCAGTAACAAATTACGAATTATGTGGCTAATCAATCGATCCTGTTACGATTTTATTTCAATTCATTTTCGTGCCAGTTTGAATTAATCTATTCGTGGCTATGTCAACACAGTGATAACGGTTTGATAACGATCCTGTTTGGTTTCGGTCGTATCCCTTGCTGATGAGATAGCATAACGATTGTATGCGATTTGTTTTGATTGTGTTGATTCCAAATTGATATCAACGGATTCACAATGTTTGGATTATGGTTCTGTTCATTGGATTTTGTGGTGGCACAAGAAACAGAGTACGCCTATCTCTGTAGGCATTCATTGATTCAGA
>CBVK0100300018.1:0-13285 GCA_900067695.1 Picea abies
TTCCCAAGATTCATCAAGGTCATCAATTCCTTGAAGGTGAAACCTTAAATCAATTAAGATGGACATTGTGATTAGTCCACATTCTTTGTCATTTTTATTCACCCATTTGAGTTCATTTTCACCATCAGTTGGTTCTAGCTATTTTCCCAAGGTAATTTGGTACATTTCTTCACTTCTTAATACATCCACCATATTGGATTTCCATGCAAAGTACTTGGTACTGGTAAGAAAATGACCACTAGGAGAAACCATATTAAATATGTAGAGAATATTGATTTAAAATTTAAAATTGATGGTCTAGATGAAATTCTCTTGAAAAAATAGGTTGCTTAAAAAAAAACGGCACTAAAAAGGGACTTTGGATGTGAAAGTTATGCCCTTTTGAAAAAATCAATAAATGGTAACCAAAGAGTCACATGGAAAGTAGAAGTTGGTCCATGTGCCCCTTCTAATAACCTCACTTTTTGAAATAATTTCTTATAAAGTAACCCACTTCTATAGAATAAGTGGTAATCATTTTTACAATGAAGTTACCTTATAAATGAAAATTGCATGAAAAATGAATAACTTAAAATAAAATATTAAATCTTCTTATAGTGATTCACTTTTAAAATTTAAGTGAAATACAATTTACAATGTATGCATGAACTTTTTCAAAAAAATTTAAAAATACAATGACTTGAACTCAAAACTTCTTACTTAATAAAATAAATTTTAACCAAGTGAGCTAGTGCAAAACACATTTTATTGTTAACGAGGATTGAGGGTGTTTCTATTATTATTGTTGTGGAAGATGACCTTGGAGTGCGTTCTCATAAAAAACCTTTTCACACAAGAAATTTTTTTCACTTATCGACGGGAAAATGAGTTAGATATCGATTACAGTACATAGAAAATGCAATTTTTCCCTTTGTTTATGATTTTCCGATATCACACAGAGCGCATGAAAAAGAGCATACGTGGACAGGAAAATCATTTCTGCTTTGCTTTTTATTTGACAAGATCACATAGAGTGTAAGGAAAAGAGAATACACAGATTTAAAATAGTAGAAACCTAAAAATAAAAAATAGAAAACCAGAACAAAATTGAACTATCATCTTTGTAAAAATTTGAAAGGTTGTATTTAGGATTTATACCTTTGGATCTGACTAAAATAACACGATATTTGGAAAACATAAACCTTTTCAAGTGAAACAAAAGGAATTCCTAACTGAAACAATTGTTCTAGAAGCAATGGAATAGTCCTCGCATCCCATAAATGTATGGAAATGGAAGAAATTAGAGATGCGAAAACACGACTTGAATATATCGATCTACAATCAGTGTGGGTTTTCAAATGCATTATGATACCATGTTTGAAAAAACATGTATTCCAAAAAAGAAAGAACACATTCAATAACCACTCACACAATCATATCAAAGATTGACACAATGATGTTTGATGTGGTAAAATCCACATGGGGAAATATCCACGACCCTGGCCAACATAGCCAATTGGAGAAATTTATTAATGTAAAACAAACATATTATCGAGATATTTACAATAGAGTTTCTCACAATCAATCATCAGATAATGACTACACATGCTTTTTAAATAGAGATCATGGACTAATCAGATGTTAAGACACAACTCAATGTATTCGTTTAGATAGAGGAGAATGTGAATTGTTGGTCCATTCTATGTCAAACAACATATCGTGACCATTGGATTACCTAAATACAAATACATACTAATAAAACAATAGAATAATTTGATATTAACTAACTCTTAAGTGTCTAAATATCCTAACATAGTTGTACCATGGTGAAAACCCAAAAATATAAAATCCTGAAATTGAAAAATCATGAAAGGTTAAATCCCAAGATGATAAGTTCCCAATGAAGTAGTGTTTCGATAAGGTGGACTCTGAAATGTGAAATATTAAAATATAATAAAATATTATAAGGTCTTCGAGACCGAATGGTTTCGGGAAATCATAGGGAAGATGTCCTAATAGTAAATCCCGATGGGAATTTCCCAAAAGGATAAGTTTGAATAACATTAAAATAAAAAAAGACTACTTTTGAGAGGATGATCTTTCGAAAAACAGGGAGGAAATGTGCTAAGGTAAATACAGATGGGGGAAATCTTGAATTGTAAAAATCCTGAAGTAAAAAATACAAACGGGTAAATTCCCAAATGAGGTTAGTCCCAATGGAATATGTTGTGAAGGAAAATGAAATTAATATAAAATAACCAAATCAGATCAAAGTTACAATAAATAAATAAAAAATGGAAAATAGAATAATAATAAAATTAATTGAATAAAATATAATGGAAAAAATCTTGAAGAGATAATGAAGAACAATCTAGGACTTTGGGGAAAATACGAAATAAAAATAAAATAATAAAATAAGAAGTAAATATATATATATATATATATATATAATTGAAAATCAAATGTATCTAATTTTACTGGTAAAAATTAATGAAAACATCCATATGAAATACACATTAAAGATTTAGGGAAAATGCACCATGTAAAAAGTAATTTTCCTAAGTAAAAATAATTTCCCCATGTAATAGTAATTTACCCATGTAAAAATGATTTCCAAGGTAAAAGTGATTTCCCCATGGAATTCTTACTATTAATGGGAAATAGAAAGCCATGGGTAGATTTGTAAAACCATGGAAAAATATAAATAAAAGGAACAAATTAGTAAAAATGAAAATAAAAATAAAAAATAAAAACAAATAACCATACATATCATATAGACAAAATAGAAAAAAAAAGGTCTAGTTCTGCATGGGTCAAGGTTCCACACCGATCATGGTTCTGCACATGTCTGGGTTTTGCAGTGATATATACAAATTGAAACAAAGCACATGATACATATTTCAAACACTTGGATGTTGATTCAAGTAGGCATGCCATATTGATATTGAGATTGTGTGAATATGGATAAGGTGAATGGATAACAAGTACTGGGAAAAGGTATGGTACATCACATGACATGTTAACACCATGTCAATGCCACATCAACACCACTTAGGGTGACCAAAGGATGAAAAGGAGTTTGATGCTAGATTGAAAGAAGAGATTTGTCAATCCGATCAAGAATAAATTACGAAGGGAAGACCCAATGGAGGAATTCCAATCAACTTCAGAATCTGATGTTTAGGAAGAAAAAGAAACTAGGAAAGTGATGCAATCCAATATCCTGAATATCTAATGGATATCATCTGATTGGATCACAGGGTAGGTATGCGATAAAGGTAATCTATTCTAAACACTTTGATGGATCATCTATTCTAAAACATATTTGATTGGCTTGCCTGGTTTCAAATTTTGGGAACTAGGATGAGCAAGGTAATTTGTCAATCCAATGAGGGGAATATGAATTGGTGGGTTTAACAACCTTGTGGGTTTCAGGCATAAGGGGAAATTGTGAGAAAATAGTAAAACATATACCAATGGGGAGGAGCCCGATAAGGTAATCCTAATGGTCAAGGTTCCTAATAAGGATGAACGTTATGAACGAGGTTCAATGTTCCAACCATGAATTAGGATTCATCACCATAATACAATACAATATGATTTGGGCATTGGAATATAACATAGAAAATCATGAAATGGTGTTAAGAGAAAATATGGTTTGGGTTCAGGAAAGATAAGTCTCAATTCCAAATGTTGGGCTCAATAAGGATCCATATCTTAATTAGAGAGAAGTTTGAGCAAGAGGAAAATGATCAAGGTATTTCTACATGCATTTCAAGGTTGAAGCAATCATGTAAAGGAAGTGAATCTACAACCCTGATCTTGCAGCCATAGAAAGAATACTTTGTTTTTGCGATGAAGAAGATACATGCCAATATATCATATATATTACATTATTTTTCTTTTCCTTCAACAAACATATGAATAATTACTTCGATTGTTTGCAAAATGGAGAAATAAAAAGGACAAAATTCTCAAAGAGAGTCATCCATGATCTCATCCTTTCATAAAAAATGTTTTTGTAAATAAATGTCATGAAATCCATGTGCATCTAATCTCAAACTCATAGAAAGAATTAATGATCTTGTGATTCTATTTATGAGTTTAAATTGAAGAATATGATTAAGATAGAATATATTGAGCATAAATGGTGACATTAGGTACAACATGAAAGCATGATGATACATAATTCATATATGTTCTTCATTTAAGTCATCCATTCAAAATGTCCTCAAAATAAAACTCATTCAAGGCATAAAATAGAACATCAAACTCTACATTCATATAGGATCATCAAATACTTCAAAATATGCAAAAGGTCCCCAATATAACTTGTCCATTTCATCATATAAATATCAACGAAGCATCATATGTCACAAATAATTTTGAAGAACATTTGAAAGTATAATGATGCAGGAGCATCATCGTCATCATTAATGACGCTTGGTGGAAGATGAATCAACATCCAACACAACACACTTTAAACTAGTTTGGATACCAAGGGGAGCACGTCAATTTAATTTTGAGGATGTTGTAATTAAATATCCCATGAGATCTTCATGATAGAACCAATGTATATACTCCTAGATAATGTAATTGTCTTTAGTTCCTTTAGGTTGTACATATTTTGAGCAACGACTCATATATGAATCGTAATTGTTCATTTATTGTAATTAGCTTAGTGGTAGGAAGATTTTATTTTTGATATGAAAGAACTAGAGTAGTATGGAGGGAAGGCTCAAGAAGACCCTTCATGCATAAATTAATGTATTCTATGCCCGGAAGAGGCTACTAAAGTTTTTTGAAACTTTTTAAGTTATTGTTGAAGAAATATATAATAAAGGAGAATTTTGATACAACCCCCTCCCCTCTTGGGGGTTCTGTGACCTCCCGGTCTAGGATATTTCAATATTCTGAGTCATATCAAACCTTCAGGCTCTTTCTTGAACCCCAATCAACTTGTAAAAGCCCCATTTTCTCCTAAGGCACAGGTCCCGTGGAACCCACGGGCCCTTTATCTAATGCTCTTGGCACTTTTTAATTCACAGGCGCTAGCTCCTTCTACTATGCCCCTTACTGGATGTCACCTTGGGCCATGGCCTCACATAAACACATTGCAGGGAGGCATAAAGTGGTTTGAGACCACATTTCTTTTCTCGCCACAAGTCACTACCAATCGCCACATGTCCCTTTTTCTATACTATGGTTTCGATTGCGGCCCGCTCTCAAATTTTTAAAGTCCAAGGACTTTCTAGCCCCAAAATTAAGCATGGTCGTTGATATTCAATATTGGGCGATGCCTCTTGAATTAAGCATGGTCGTTGATATTCAATATTGGGCGATGCCTCTTGATCAACGAATACAATCTATCCTTTATATGGCTTGGTCAACTATCAGTCAGTGATGCTTTTCCTCCTTCTGCATGCACTCCCAGATCTCAAGATCTATCAACGCGTTCCCTCCTTCAAAATCGATGACTACAATTGATTTCTCCCTTCGGACTTCAGGAGTTTCAATTATCAACTCTCTCTTCCTCCAAAATGGATATCTTCCAAAGTGGAATATTGACACCTGTCCCTAGAAAACGTATGGCTCAGATGAACTACAGCTCTATGAACTTCGGGAGTTCTTTTTCAACACCCTCCTTATTATTCTGGAGTGACTTTCTCCAAAATGGCAGATATTTTGCCACGTGTCCTCCTAAAATAAACGGCCTTGGTCCTCTTCAGGACTTAGGCCTTTAAAAGTCTCAACTTCTCCATGCTCTATTTCTCATGGATCATTTTACCTAGAGTCCATGATATAACGATGCATGTCCTCCCACATATTGACGGATCCAAGCTACTTTGGCTATTTTCACTTTGGGAGTTTCCACACTCCACCTTCTCTTTCTCCTGGAGCACACAATCCATTGATCTGTTTCCTTCTGGACCTAATGGTCCATATTAATTTTGGCTCTTAGGAATTTGTGAGTTTCAAACTCCTATGTAATCATTCCTCCTGGAGTGCTTTCACCTGAGGACTCGGATCTGTTGACACGTACCCCCCTAGTGATCAACAACCATGATCTACTTCAGGTCTTCAGAGATTCTTCTTTCTCCTTGACCACACACTTCTATAGTGCCTCCACTTTGGAGTTGTATATCTTATGCCACCTATCCTTCTTGACAATGAACAGTCCCTAATCACTTTGGGACTTTGATACTTTGGCAAGTTCACTCTCATGTATACACAAAGGGTTAAGGACCATGCACTTTACCTTGATTGAATGACTGTCGATCCTCTGTGCTTAGATCCTATGACTGAGATTTGTTTCCTCATCGATGCTCTCCTTTACTTCCCTAGACACTGATCAACCAATCCAGACTTCTTCCAACAATATATTCGATAGTTGTTGTCACTCCTCCTTCTGAACTTTTGATTTCTTTCGACTTGGAATAATTTGTAAGTGTTCAAAGGATTTAGTCTTTGCTCCTCTTGTGAGCCTGATTTCCTGGGTCCTGTCTACACTTATGAAAGAATTATTTCTTCTGATATTTTTGGTTTACTCAGTCTCCTAAGGGTCTCGGCCCTTCTACTCCCTTCAAAGGTTCTGGTGCCCTCCTAGAAACTTATCTCTCAAAGCACACCTTGATGAGTGTTTTCTACAGAGTGTTCAACAAATCTGTGAGTATATTCCTCTCATACCATTCTCTTTGAACTCAACAAAGAGTTCTCCTCGTGCACACTTGCACCTCCTTGATGCCCACCTGGTAGAGATCTATAGAGTTCTCAGTGACTCTGTCTCTTTGTTCTTTCTCTGTATATTTTTCCCTCCAAGGTTTTCAACAACCTTGAGGTTCCCCTTGAGTTGTTTTCACTCTGGTGTTCCCTCCTGACACATTATTTTCTTACTCCACAGAGTTCAAATGCACACTCCTTGCGTTGGATACAAAACCTCCAATGTTCTATTGTGCACTCCTTGCATAGCCTAAATAACCTAGAATGATATTAATAACCCAACAAAGATAAATAAATATATCTCCCTACTGTAGATGAAAGCTATCATACATCTACAACATACATTCATGAAACAAATAAACACATAAACAACCATGTGTAGGAAAACCAATTGTCTTTTCATTAATATGAAAATCTGATTACAATATGTGCAAGTTGGACTACACCAGAGTCTCATCTCTCTCAAGCTCTCTCAAAGAACAATTCTACCTCTTATCTTTGAGCTTCTGAGCTTCTCAGGCTCTTCTCTCAGAATCTCCATCCTAACTCTCATCTCTCAAAATCCTCTTCTTCCAAGAGGGATCCTTGATCTTATCCTCTCTACCACCTTAGTGTCATCACTGTCTCAGTTAAGACACCTTATCTGTACGACTTCTTACAATTAATGAAGATCCAGACCTGACTAAGATCTAGAACTACTTATAGTCAACCATTTAAGGCAACCCTATCCATTACTTGTACAAAGGTATGCATTGGCTTTACTCAGCCTTACAACATAAATATGTATAGGATTATATTTCAAGTTTAAAAATGGGAGGGTCGGTGACTCTCCCTTTCTCCAACGCGTGCCTATGTGTTGGCTTGTTGACGCATCTATTGTTGTGGAAGGATGCTCCTACATAATACTCCATTGCTACAAAAAATTAATGAGCTCATACTCATGAGCTCTCCATCTCTATTGAAATCCTCTTGGATCCCAAAATTCTCCTTGGAGCTGTCCTCCTGCTCCTCTACCTTATTGTTGTTGTTGCACCATTTTCTTATTCCCTGTTGCTATGGCATGTTATCTCATGTTCAAATTCCTCCTACTGACTATTTTTGTTGTTGACCTCACCATTAGCTCTCTTATCTCCTCTATCAACCTGTCCAACTGCTCCAATGGCTGGTTCTCCTTATGCAGTATTCTCTGCATCACTTTCTCCTTATCAATGGGTAGATCATCTTGATCCCCCTTGCTGTTTTATTTTTCTATGGATTTGACTTGCCACTTTCCTGCAGATTCAGATTTTGTAGCCTCTCCCCTGAACTATTGCTCAATTGTCTCCTCTAACTGATTTATTTATGTCACTCTCTCTACTGGCATATCTCCAACTTCTTCCAATTTCTCCTTTGGCTATAATTCTCCTTCACATGTATCCAACCTAATCTGTTGGATGTGTTGGCTTTGCACTATCATCCTTCTCTCTAGGGATTCCAATTATTCATAGATATCAACAAGGTCTATGTTGTCTGCCTCCTCTTCTGCTGCAGTCATCTCCTGTTCAGCTTCTTGGATAAAAATTTTGAGAAATTTTGTTGAATTCTCTTCTCCTTCAGTTGGGGAAAACATCAGTGTCTGATCCTTCTCCCTCTCCTCTTTGACATTCTTTTCTAGATGTCCTTATGTTGTTTCACTTGCAACACTTATGCTATCCTCTGCTTGGCTTCTTGGTAGGAATAATATGATTCCTCCAATTATCAGAATGCACCTCTGATATTCCTCTTTGATGGTGGAAGTATTTAACTTCTCATAATCTTCATTCACATGGTCAACAAACCCACATGAATCTTCATCAATCAACACTCCTTGCTGACCTAAACTCAAATCTGAGCTCCGAAGACTTTCAAACAGTCTCATTCTAATTCCCTTTCCCACCTGGTAATCTAGGATTTCTCCCCTGCTCTGCTGGCAGTCTATGATATCTTCAACTAATATCATCGCATTTCCCACCTAGAAATATGAATCTCCAATGTTTCCCTCCTAACAGTCTATGAGATCCTTAATTGATCTCATCTCATTGCCCATCTGTAAATATGAATTTTTATCACTACCCTCCTGGCAGTATATGAGATCCTCCAATGATCTCATCTCATTTCCCATATGGAAATTTAAAAATTTATCTCTTCCCTCCTGGAATTTTATGAGACCTTTAACTGATCTCCCTCCATTTCCCACCTGGCAATATGAACTTTCATCACTGCTCACCTAGAAGTCACTAAGCTCAATCATTGATCTCCTTCCATTGCCCATAAGGCAACCTGAAATTTCATCTCTACCCTCCTGGTAGTTTATGAGATCCTCTGATGATCTCCCTTCCTCATCACTGAGGGTTCTTCCAAATTATGGTTCACAGATGTAAAAAATCTCCCATTCTATGTCACTGAGATTTTCAACATGCCTCAACCACCTCCTTACTTATTGTTGTCTACAGAGGAATTTTAACTCTGATACCATTTAATGTTATCAGATTATCTCCTTTCACCGTCTCTCTTTTTCCTATTGTCTGCAAACAAAAATTCTTCTCTGATACCATATGATGGTATTAGACTATCTCCTTTGTCTCCTCTCTCCTTTTCCTACTATCTGCAAGAAAAAATTCATCTATGATACCATATGATGCAACCCCCCTCCTCTCCTGGGGATTATGCAACTTCCTGGTCTATGATCTTTCAATCTGCTGAGTCAAATCGACTCTTCAGGCTCTTGATTGAACCCTAATAAACTTGTATAGGCCTCAATTTTTCCTAAGGCTCAGGTCCTATGGAACCCATGGGCCATTTCTCTATCTCTCTTGGCACTTTTTAATTTGCGGGCTCTAGCTCCTTCTGTTAGGCCCCTTCCTGGATGTGACCTCGAGCCATGACCTCACTTAAACAAATGATTGTGGGGAAACCTAGACTGGTTTGAGATCACACCATGTTTCACCCCATAATTCACTAACAATTGCCACATGTCCCTTTTGCAATATTGTGGTTTTGATTGCAGCCCGCTCTAAAATTCTTAAAGTCTGAGCACTTTCTGGCACCACAATTAATGTGGTCATTGATATTCAATCTTAGGTGATGCCTCTTGATCAACATCTACAATCTGTCCTTTATATTCCTTGGTCAATTTTCAGTTAGCAACCCTTTTCCTACTTCTGCACACACTCCCAGATATCATGATCTATCGACGTGTTCCCTCCTTCCAAATCGACGATTGCGATTGATTTCTCCCTTCAGACTTCGGGAGTTTCAATTCTCAACTGTCGCTTCCTCTAAAATGGATATCTTCTGAAGTGGAATATCTGTTGACACCTATCCCTAGAAAATATAGAGCTCAGATGAATTTTGGATCTCCAACCTTCAAGAGTTCTTGTTAAACACCCTCCTTCTTCTTTCAGAGTCACTTTCTCTGAAATGGCACATATTTTGGCATGCATCCTCCTCAAATCAATGTCCCTCATCCTCTTTGGGACTTTGACCTTCAAAATTCTCAACTTCACCACACTCTGTTTCTCCCAAATCATTTTACCCAGAGTCCACGATATAACGATGCATGTCCTCCCTCATATCGAGGAATCCCATCTACTTCAGCTATTCAAACTTCGAGATTTTCAGGACTCCACCTTCACTTTCTCCTGGATCTCACGATCCATCAACGCATGTCCTTCTAGACCTAATGGTCCAGATTCACTTCGGTTCTTTGGGCTTTGGGATTTTAAAACTCCTACTCACTCATTCCTCCTAGAGTGATTTCACCTGAAGACTCATATATGTTGACACGTACCCCCTTGGTGATCAACGACCATGATCTACTTTGGGTATTCAGTGACTCCGCTCTCTCCTTGACTAGAAAATTATGAAGTGCCTCCACTCCGAAGTTGTAGTTCTTGTGCCACCAGTCCCTCTTGTTGATGAACGGTTCCTAATCACTTTGGAACTTTGAGACTTTGGAAAGTTCACTCTCCTGTGTACACAAAGGGTTAAGGCCCATGGACTTTACCTTGATCAGATGAATTTCAAACCTCTGTGCTCAGATCCTATGGTTGGGATCTTCTTCCTCATAGATTCTCTCCTTTACTTCCCTAGACATGGATCTAACGGTCCAGACAAATAGATCCGATGCCTATTGTCGCTCCTACTCCTGAACTTTTTATTTCTTCCGACTTGGAAGAACTTGTAAGTGTTCAAATGTTTCGTCCTTTACTCCTCTTGTCAGCCCAATTTCCTGGGTCTCATCTACACTTTTGAAAGAATTATTTCTTCTAATATTTTTGGTTTAATTAGTCTCTTAAGGGTCTCGTCTCTTCTTATCCCTTCAAAGGTTCTGGTACCCTCCTGGAAACCTCTCTCTCAAAGAACACCTTGCTGAGCATTTTCTATAGAGTGTTTAACAACTCTATGAGTATCTTCCCTTGCTGAGCATTTTCTATAGAGTGTTTAACAACTCTATGAGTATCTTCCTTTGACACCCTTCTCTTTGAACTCAACAAAGAGTTATCCTCATGCACACTTGCACTTGATCGATGCCCATCTGGAAGATCTCTAAAGAGTTCTTACTGAATCTGTCTCTCTTTTATTTCTCTGCATAGTTTCCCCTCCAAGGTATTCAACAACCTTGAGGTTCCCCTTGATTTTTTATCACTCTGGTGCGCCCTCTCATCACGTTCTTTTCTGACTTCAGAGAGTTCATATGCACACTTATTTCACTGGCTACAGAACCTCCAATGCTCTATTGTGAACTCCTTGCATAGGCTAAAGAACGCATAATGATATTACTAACCCAACAAATATAAATAAATATATATCCCTAATGTAGATGAAACCTATCATACATCTACAACATACATTCATGAAACACATATACAACATACATTCATGAAACACATAAACACATAAACAACCATGTGCAGGCTGGACTACAACAAAGTCTCAGCTCTCTCAAGCTCTCTCAAAGAATTATTCTACCTCCTGTTTCTGAGATTTCAATCTTCTTAGGCTCTTCTCTCAGAATCTCCCTCCTAAATCTCATCTCCCACAATCCTCTTCTTCCAAGAGGGATCCTCGATCTTATCCTCTCTATTTCCTTAGTGCCATCACTGTATCAGTTAAAACACCTTATCCCTATGGCTTCTTCCAATGAATGAATATCCAAACCTGAATGATATCTAGACCTACTTACAGTCAACCATTTAAGGCACCCCTATCCACTACCTGTACAAAGGCATCGCTTGGATTTACCCAACCTTACAACATAAATCCATATAGGATTATATTTCAAATTTAAAAATGGGAGGGTCGGTGCCTTTCCCTTTCTCCAATGCGCACCTATGTGTTGTCTTGCCGGCACATCTTCTGATGTGGAAGGATGCTCCTGTATCATCCTCCACTGCTACAAAAAAATCATGAGCTCCTGCTCATGATCTCTCCATCTCTGTTGAAATCCTCTTGGATCCCAAAATTCTCCTTGGAGTTTTCTTACTACTCCTTTGATTTGTTGTTACTATTGCTCCCTTTTCTTCTTGCCTACTGCTATGGAAGGTTCTCTCATGTTCATGTTCCTCCTGCTGGCTACTTTTTCTTATAACTTGACCATCAACTCTCTTATCTCCTCTATCACCCTCTACAACTGCTCCAATGGTTGGTTCTCCTTATGCAGTCTTCTCTGCTGCACTTTCACCTTATCAATGGGTAGATCATATTGATCCCCATTGTTGTTTTGTCTTTTGGGGGCCTTGACTTGCCACTTCCTTGTAGATTCAGATTATGCAGCCTCTCAACTGAACTGATGTTCAGTTGTCTCCTCTGACTGATTGTTTTCTGTCAGTCTATCTGATGGCATATCTCTAGCTTCTTCTAGCTCCTCCTTGGGCTAGTACGCTCCTTCACCTGACTCCAACCTGATCTGTTGGATGTATTGGATTTTAATTATCACCCTTCTCTCTAGGGATTCCAATTCTTCATACAAATCAGCAAGGTCTATGTTGTCTACCTCCTCTTTTGTTTTAGACTACAGTGTTGCAGTCATCTCTTATTCAACTTCCTGGCTGAAATTTTTGAGCAATTTTGTTGAATGCTCTTCTCCTTCTACTGGGGAAAACATCAGTGTTTTCTCCTTCCCCCCCTCCTCTTTGACATTCTCTTATGGTTTTCCTTCTATTGTTTCACCTACAACACTTATTCTGGCCTATGCTTAGATGCTTGGTAAGAATAATTTGATTCCTCCAATGATTAAAATGCACCTTTTGTAAGGCTTGTCCATACATAGCCTTATAAAACATAGATATAGATATAGAAATGCTATCATAATTTCTTCTTTATTCACTATTCAACATATAACAATTCAACATAATAACATTGTTTAACAGAATTTAAAAATGAGTAGCATGATAATGAACATACATGTTCAACATAAAAATAATGAACAATATAACAATAATGAACAAAATAATAATGATGGTAATAAAATGTATCTACCTCAAACTGATGTTGTTCTGAAGCTCCTAATGTTGTTATGAATCTCTGCCCAAACTGAAGCTCTACCCAAACTGATTAACCTCCCAGC
>CBVK0100300019.1:0-13284 GCA_900067695.1 Picea abies
ACTTCAAGTCACTTTGGATTGATGAACGCAGGAGCAACCTTCCAACGAGCCATGGGCATCGCCTTCATTGGAAAAAGAGACAAATTTGTGGTCATCTATCTGGATGACATAACGGTCTTCTCCAAATCTGATAAAGAACATGGTCAACATCTGAGAAAGGTATTCTCGAAATGAAAAAGTTTTGGTCTCTCCCTAAATCCCAAGAAGTCTCTATTTTCCATGCAGGAAGGAAAATTGTTGGGACACATTGTATCAGTTGAGGGGGTCAGGATTGATTCAAGTAGGGTAGAATCTATTCAATCCTTATAACTTCCCAGATCCAAGAAAGAAGTTCAGTCCTTCCTAGGAAAAATCAATTTTCTGAGAAGGTTTGTTTCAAATTTTGTTGAATTAGTGAAGCATATCACATCCATGCTTAGGAAGGGGAACGAAGTAAAATGGACTGTCAAATCTAGAGAATCCTTCAACCAAATCAAAAAGGCACTGACTGAAGCACCTGTGCTAGTCAGTCCTGATTATTCCAAGGATTTTCTTATTTTTTTCCTTTGCTTCATTTGATACAGTGGCAATTGTTTTACTACAAAAGAATGATGCGGGGTTGGAGCAGCCTATTTTTTTTTTTAGCAGAGCACTAAGAGACACAGAGGTCAGATATGACATCATGGAGAAGCATGCCTATGCTTTGGTGAAAGCCCTCAAATATTTCAGAGTCTATGTTCTGCATTCAAAAATCATTGCATATGTTCCTTCAACTTTTGTGAAGGATATTCTCATTCAACCTGACTTAGATGGAAGAAGGAGCAAGTGGATTGTCAAAATCCTTGAATTCGATCTAGAAATAAACCCCACCGAACTAGTTGAAGGCCAAGGTTTATCCAATTTATTGGCTTAATCTAATTGTAAATCTTTGGGGGTCAATTTCATCAACACTTGCTCAAAAAATCAACAAGTTGAGTTGTCTGATAAAGGTTCTCAGGACATCCCTCCATTGGCAGGATGCACTTGGTACAAAGACATTATACATTTCTTGCAAGAGTTAAATCCCCCTGATGGTATGGGGAAAATCAAGGCAAGAGATTTAAAGATCAAAGCAATTAGATATTTCCTTATTGACCAGGTCTTGTATTGGAAAGACCCTTTGGGTGTTCTTCTGAGATTTTTAGACCCACATGAGGCCCAAAATATTATTTTTTATTTTCATGATAGCCTGTGTGGGGGACATCATTTCTGGAGAACCACAGCCTATAATATTCTCAGGGTTGGATACTTCTGGCCTACTCTATTCATTGATGTTTGTGTAAAAATCAGGGCTTGTATCAAATGTCAAAAATTCGCTAGGAAGCAGCAGCTCAAGTCTCTGCCATTGAAGTTTGTGATAGCTTCAAGACCCTTTCAGCAGTGGGGCCTAGACTTTATTTGGGAGATTCATCCTCCTTCAAGTGGTCAGCACGGGTGGATCTTAACCACAATAGATTATTTCACCAAATGGATAGAAGCTATCCCCACAAAAAGTGCCTCTCACAAGGTGATCATTGGTTTTCTTGAATATATTATAGCAAGGTTTGGATGTCCGAATAGAATCGTCACTGATAACGCTAAATCCTTCAAGGTTGAACCATTGATCAAGTTTTGTGAGCAGTTCAAAATTACATTGATTCACTCTACCCCCTACTATCCCCAAGGCAATGGGTTAGCAGAGTCGTCTAATAAAAGGCTCATAAGATTATCAAAAGACTTCTAGAGGAAAACAAGAAAGCATGGGATTCAAAGTTCAAATTTGCTCTCTGGGATGATAGAGTGCCAACAAAGAGGATTCTCCTGCAAAGCCAATACTAGTCTGAGATCGCGTCTGACAAAAGAATGCAAGTGCAAACTAACAAAAGAAGATGCAGACGCAAGGCTTTAATTGTAGTGGCCAGGTCACACTCCTAGTGGTGGAAACTATTCTGAGTATAAATACTCAGTTTTGATATTTTGTTAGGGTTGATGGTTGAGCTAAGCTCCTATATTGTAATGTTTTAATGAAGCCTTTGGTTCTCTGGTTATGTGTTTTCATTTGAGTCTTCTTGTTTAATGACAATCATCTTTCTTATCATCTCTTTTGCTTCTGATATTGGAGACTCGGGCATGGGTGATCCAGTCGAGTTGTTGTGACTGTGTTGTAATGTATGTTTGATTGCAATATTGTTATGACGTTTTTAGTTTCTTGAAGTTTTGGGTTCAAGAGGATATTGTATTCGAAGCTTTTCCTCCTTAGGATGCTGGAAGACCTAATGTCCATAGCATACCTCTACATTTCTTCACCAGTTCTTCCCCTACTCACCCTTTACTACAACTTACTGACTGAAGTTAATGCAAGACCTCACTTGCTCATGCATTGCCTGGTTCAGATTTAGGAGTTAAAGTGATATTTTCTCGAGTCTACGCCCATTTGACCTCCTTTAATTTATTCATTGTGACATACAAACTGATGGCTACTGGGCTTACCTCTTCCGCAATCCAGAGGTGACTTCTGGTGCTAACACCTTCCTGGAATTTATCACGAATAAAGTAGTATTTGATCTCAATTTGTTTCGACCGATAATGAAACATTGGGTGTTTGTATATCCTTATACAACTCTGATTGTCACAGTGTATTATGGTTGAATCTGGTCCCTGATCAAATAATCCAAAAATCAGCTTCCTCATCCATACTGCTTTTGTACATGCCTCACATGTTGCGATATATTCTGCTTCTGTTGTGCTAAGTGCAACAGACTTTTGTTTTTTGTTTCCCCAAGATATCATAGCAGAGACCAAGCTAAAACACATCCCTGAAGTACTCATTATGTCTGTTGCACTCCATGCCCAATCTAAATCTGTGAATCCATGAAGATGTATATCTCTCGATGAGGTATATCGTAAACCATAGTTTAGCATCCCACGAATATATCTTAGAACTTTCTTTGTAGCTATCCAATGCTCATGTCTGGGTTCCACCTAGAACTAGCTTAGGGTGTTTACAGCAAAGAAAATATATGGTCGAGTATTCACTAAATACATTAATGACCCAATCAATTTTCGATATAGGGATGGGTCTACTGGATCAGAGTCTGCGTCTCTTACTTTTCATATATTTGCAGTCATAGAAGTGTCCATGGATTTGCAATCCATTATTCAAAACTTCTAAAGAATATTCACTACATACTTTCCTTGTACAAGGAACACTTCACCATGCTTTTTCCATACTTCTAGTCCCAAGTAATAATGCATGAGATCGAGGTCTTTCATATTGAACTCAGAAGCTAGTTCATTCTTACACTGGGTAATGAGAGACTCTTCACCTGTTAAGAATACATCGTCAACATATAGCAGTAGAATCATAGGTGCATTGTTCACGACTTTATAGCAGAGATTTGGATCTGCATGACTCTTGGAGAAACCAAGTATTATTAAGTAGTTTTCTATTCTGGCATACCAAGCTCTTAGAGCTTTCTTGAGTCCATACAGGGCTTTCTTTAATATGCAAACATGAGTGTCTCTGAAATCTAATTGAAATCCTTGAGGTTGTTCAATGTATACTTCTTTATTGATTGCTCCATGGAGAAAATCTTTATTTACATCCATCTGATATAAACTCCATCTCATGGAAGCAGCAAGAGACATAATGGCTCTAATAGAAGTATATCTGGCAACATAAGCAAAAGTTTCATCATAATATTATCCCTCCTTCTGGGAAAAACCTCTAGCTATGAACCTTGTCTTGTATTTGTCCATGATTTCGTCTGTTGCATGTTTGATCTTATAGACCCATTTTGAAGTTACTACTGATTTTTCTTTAGGTCTAGGCACAATTTCCCATACATCATTTTTCATGATGGACTGGTGTTCTTCTGTCATGGCTTCTTTCCATTGTTTCTTCTGAGTTGCCTCTTCAAATGTGGTGGGTTCTTCACTTATAAGCTTTGTCATACATGTTGCATAGATGGATAATCTTTTGGTCTTTTTGCTTTCTCTGAAGGTGCCACTTGGGGCTTTGAGTCTTTCTGCTTCTTTTATAGTAGCTTCAAGCCAGGCTGGACGTTTCCTAGTTTTGGGTACAATGACTAATTCAATAGGTTCACATGGTTGCATCGGATGATCAAGTTGTTTTGTTTCTTCATTTTGGCTTTCTGAAAGACATGTGCTTTCTTCTTTAGGCTCTTCATGTTCTTCTTCTTCTATAGTTTATTCTATGGACTTTTTGAAAGCCATCTTTTCATTGAAGGTTACATCTATGTTGACTTCAACCTTATGTTGTTATGGGATATATATTTTGTAGGCATTGGATGATTCATTGTATCCCACAAATATGCCCTTTTTTCCTAAGGGTTCTAGTTTCTTCCTTTTATCCTTGGGGATGTGAATGTAAACAAGGCATCCAAATATTCTTAAGTGTTCAAAATTAGGTTTCTTTCCTGAGAAGGATTCTTCTGGAGTCATATCCTTCAATATGCGGTGGTGACTTCTATTCTAAACATATATCGTTATCATGGTTGCTTCTCCCCACAAATACATAGATAAACCTTGATTGTTCATTAGTGCCTTCATAGTTTCTTCAATAGATCTATTCTTCCTTTCTGCTACACCATTTTTTTGAGGATTATGAGGAACAATTAGCTCCCTCCTAACCCCTGTCGATTTGAAAAAGGAAACAAATTCTTTGGATGTGTATTCTCCTCCATTATCTATTATCAAGGTCTTGATTTTCTTGTTTGTGAGGTTCTCTATTTCTGCTTTGAATTCTTGAAACTCACTGAAAACTTCATCCTTTGTCTTCAAGAGATATAACCAAGTCTTTCTTGAGTAATCATTTATGAAGATTACATAATAAAGAGAACCTCCTATATATTTGACTAGCATCGGAATGCAAACCTATGAATGTATTAGATTTAGGATTTCCTTAGATCTATTATTGTTGCTTGAGAATGGTTTCTTAACATTTTTACCAAGAGCACATCCTTTGCAAATTTCTTCATGTGTAGATTGTAGTTCTAGTATTCCTTCAACCATGTTTTCAAGGAAGGTAATGATTGATAGCTGATATTAGCATACCTTCTATGCCAAAGTTAATTGGGATTGATTTCATCATGTACAAGAGCTTCATCATTTCGTTCTAGTAGTTTGTATAGTCTTCCTTCACGGGTTCTAATAACTCTAGCGTTATCTATGCTGGAGTCTCTAGACCAAGATAATACTTTTCCATCTACAAAGGCTATTATGTTTCCTTTGTCTTGTAGGCAATATATGGATACAAGATTATTTTCTAAACTAGGTACATATAAGACATTTCTCAAATGAACATTGTTACTTGTTTTCAATTTGATGAAGGCTTGACCAATTCCTTCGATTGGATAGGTGTTCTTATCTCCAAGTTCTACCTTGTATGATGTCCTCTTTTCATTCAGATTAGAGAGTCTGACTTAGTCTCCTTTCATATACCTAGAAGCTCCACTGTCAATTATCCACATGTCATGTTCAAGAGTTCCTGTGAGAGCTGAATAGTGTAGATGATTTGTCTATTCATTCATGATTTATGTTGACTGATAACTGGTCAAACTTTGACTTTGACCCAAAATCTCAACCTTGACGTTTTTGCTTTCTGAGAGTGCCAAGAGGTGCACTTGACTAAGGCACACTAGAATATATTCTCCTTGAGTAAGGTGTTCCATCATAAGGTGTTGGGCAAGAGTTTTAGGGTTTTGCAACTACACCTGCTAGTAACCCTAGCGACAATGCTTCAGTGACTGCACCTACTAGAAACCCTAGTGGCAGCTCTTCAACAAGATTGATAACCTTATGGATTAGCTTCCTTCCATTGGCTAGACTGAATGAAGGAGGTGTGGGCCCATAACCTGTTAGAAAAGTGGGTGTGCTCATTTAACCATAGACAATATAGCAATATTGCCACCCAACCATAGGCATGAATTCCACCCCCGAGCACCTTGACCTTGACATAGAGAAGAATTCTAGTAGAAAATCAATATCGAACCAAGGCTAATGCACCAAGAAAAGATAACCAAGACTGATCAGAAATTCCAACGCAGAAAGATCGACATTATAGGTTGCAATAACTGCAACTATAGCTTCTCTCCAGACTTGCACACTACTAAATTTTTGCAGTGCGCACTATTGAATTTCTGCAGTTGCGAGTTGTGTGTACCAAATGAGCTCTGGTGCCCTATATTTATACTGCTCTCTTTAATATATCTGAGTCGACTTCTCTTTCTGGAGGCTAAAGACTCAATATAAAATATCCTCTTTAGCCGACTTATCTTCTAGGGTTATGTCCAAGTCTATTAGGGTTTCTCTTGCTCCCTGGAATATTCTAATCTCATCAAAGGTCACAAGTGGAGGTTAATACCTCCCGCGGCTACCATAATATCAATAGCCAAAGATCATTTGGAAGACACAGATCGCAACTACAAAAATTTAAGGGTGCGCACTGCAGAAATTTTAGTAGTGCGCAAGTCTGGAGAGTAGTTGCAGCTGCAGTTACTGCAACCTGTAATTTCGGTTTTTCTGGGTTGGAAAATTTTATCAATCTTGGTTATCCTTTCTTGGTGCATTAGCCTTGGTTGGCTTTTGCTACCATAATTATTTTCTGTCAAGGTTAAGGTGCTCGGGGGTGGAATTTGTGCCTATGGTTGGGTGACAATATTGTTATATTGTCTATGGTTAAATGAGCACACCCACTTTTCTAACAGTTCATGTAAAAATTGATTGTTCAAAACTATTTGTTACTACCCATACGAATTTCCTCCCTTTTTCCAAGACCATTGACAGTTCACTCTGTCAAATGTTGATTGTTTCTTCCCCGTGATTTCCAATAACTATGGGATGTGACTCTCACAGCCACCCTATGACAGATATTCAATGATTGGACTATCATACACTCAACCAGAAATTAGAAGTTTTTTCCAAATGATATCAAAAATCAGAAATGTGGGTTTGAATTAACACCCATAAACCTTTTCCCTTTGGGCCCCCTCTTAGACACTCTCTTCTCTTGTGGAAAAATTAAGCCCTCATCTCTGTCCATATTCCCAAAAAATGGCATCACATTATTTTTATTAAAAACATAAAATACATTTCACATATTACATCGCTTGACCACAACCATATTCCTATCTACATTATGCATTAAATAAACTGGGGATTATAGTGGGGATGTTACAACATCTTTTCTACGGGAGAAAAGGTCTCATCATAATCTATCTCGTGGATCTACTAAAAACCTTTGGAAACCAGTCTTTCCTTATACTTGTTCACATGTCCATCTATTTCCTTTTTGGTCCTATAGACCCATCTGCATCTTACAAGCTTCATGTCTGAAGGAAGTGGAACCAAATCCCAAGTTGGGTTCTCAAGAAGAGAATTGTACTCCTCCTGCATAGCAGCATCCCAAAAGGAATCCCTGCAATGTCTACATAGTTATGTGATTTTGAAGATAGAACCATATAACAATGCATGGGCATCACTTGTTCAGTAGTTGTCAGTGCATGAGGAGGATCATAAAACTGATACATCCTCCTCCAATCTGTTGGATCCCCCACAAGGTTGCTTGTTGCATGTAGGGTGGTTTTTGCCCACTTGGACATCTGTGGTGGCTCATCATTGGCATGTTCATCATCTTCTGAATCAGATTCGAAGCTTGGATATAAACCACTATCTAAGTGAGTAGACTCATCATCACCGATGTTTGGTGCAGGCAGTGGTATGAAAGAATCTGCATGTAGCTTCGGCGATGCATGCAAGGGAGTTTCCTCAAACTGAACATTGTACTTAATGATGATCCTATCAGTAAAGGGATGAAGTAAAATGTAACCCTTCACACCATTTGGATATCCCACGAGTATGCATGCAGTGCTCTACAGATTTAATGTTTTCCTCTTTTCAGAGGGTACGCGGACCCATGCACGTGATCCAAATATTAGAAAGTGGATGACTTCCGGTAAGTTGTCACTCCATGTTTCAAAGGGAGTCTAGTCCTTGAAAAATCTGTGAGGGGATCTGTTCTAAATGTGGTTAGCATAGTTAAGTGCCTCAGCCCAAATCTTGGGCGATAGAGATCTTGCATTCAACATGCAAGTGGCCATCTCCTTGAGGGATCTTTTCTTCCGCTCGACTACATCTTGATTCACATATTCCCCCCCATTGTTTGTGCAGAGGGTTTTTATCTTTCTCCTGGACTGAGTCTCTACATGTGCTTTGAAGTCTTTGAGATGCTCAAAAACTTCAGACTTATGCCTGAGAAAATGCACCCTAGTGTCTCGTGAGAAATCAACAATAAATGTAAGCACATACCTCTCTTTATTGATGGGCGAATGAGGAAAGGGTCCCATCAGATCACTGTGGATGAGATCCAAAGGAGAGGAAGCCCTCCAGGCCTTCCCTTTCTCAAACTTTTCTTGAGGATGTTTTCCAAGAACATACCCTTAACAAACTCCTTTTGAAAAGTGTATGTTGGACAAGCTAGTGACCATATCATATTTGTGTATTTACTGCATGTATTTGAAGTTTAGATGGCCGACTATCTCATGCCATAATCTAATATTATCATCAGCATGTGTCGGTAGTAAAGAAAAAATAGATTTAGCAATGAATTTACTGAAAGTATACAAATTATATCGGTGATGTACCTCACCTACGACAATCATGGAGTTATCATGCATATCAGATATGGTTACAGAATCAAGTGTAAACTCCACCCCTTTTCCTGTACCAAAATGTGTTATCTGATAAACAGAAAGTAGATTCAATGAGAGTTTTGGAACATGCAAGACATTTTCAAAAATTTTATGTTAGAGTTCTACTCTCCCTTAGCCAATGACCTCAACTAGTGTATCATCTCCCATGAGGATGGGAGGACCCATGCATGCAGAAATAGAAGATAAAACATTTTTTGTTGATATGATGGGTTGCGCATGAATCTAAGATCCATGCATCATGAGAAGAGTTAATGGAAATCGGTGCATGAGAGTTATCTCGTTTTGTTGGTGCTTGATCTTTTGACCTCTTCTTGGCATCTTCCCCTAAGATTGTTCTTTTGAAGAATCGATGTCATTTGATCAATCTGTTTCTTCATGCATGTCGATTTGGGATGATAGTCGCGGTTGCAATAACTGCATTCGTTATTCTCTTTCTTTCATTTTCCACCTTTGAAGCCTGAAGAATCATTGAAGGGTTTGGAGTACCCTTCCTTCTTTGTCTTTGCATGCACCTTTCCATTGCTTTTCTTCTTGGACTTTGAATTGGAAGTGTTGTTCCTTTCATGGACATTAGGTCCCTTGATTATCCTCATTTTGATGAGATTATCTTGCTCATGTGTGAGGGCTTCAATAAACTGATGCAATGTCGGTATTTTCCAGGTTGCTCCTGAAATGAATCTATTTGTATGGAACAATGAGATGAAAACAACATAATCTAGACCAAGTTTTTCCAAGATAGAAAGAATTAATGGATTGTGTTGAGTGGATTTGTTTATTCTGTGTCCCTTTAGATGGAGGAGAAACTTGAACTTCGTAAAGAAGTCATGGATGTTATCAAAATTCCTCGAATCTAAGGAATTAAGCTCGACCTCAAGCATATGGCCTCTCATTTCATCTTATTTTACAAAGACATCCCCCAACTTTATCCAAATCTCATATGGTGTGGTACAAGCTTCAATGTGAAATAGAAGCTCGGGGGACATAAACACGTTGAGGAGGTCGTAGCCCTCATCCATGCAGTTGAGATACCTATTCTTCTCAATAACAAAAGATGGTTCCACCTCTATAGCGATGGTAATCTAGTACAAGCCTCTACATTCGAGTTGATGCAGAATTTTTAGCTTCCACTCGGAGTAGTTATGAGGCATGAGAAGTATTTTCAGTGAGTAATCCATCTTTTCTGACTACATCTTCCTCATGTACCTGAAAATAGAAATTTTTATGCACTCTCTCCTAGCAATCAAGGCTCTGATGCCATGTGAAGTTTTCTCAGTGAACCTAGCTGGTAAAAAAGTCACACAAACTTGCGAGAGAAACAAGAGAGGAGAGAAAAAGAACGAATTGTATTAATTGTATGAGTAAATGTTAATAATACACATGATATACTCTACATGGATAAGTGAATGCACCATAGTAGTGATCTAGAGAGATCTAGACACTCACTGATAGAAACCGAAGTAATTTTTTACATAATCCTAATTAATTGGCCCATGCAATCATCAGTTAATTGAGTCACACGTGTGGAAGTGAGAGAAATATATGCAATCACAAGATATGTGTCATCTTGTCCGCATGCATAAGATATGTGCACTCCTAGTGAGGAAACTGAGGTGAACTTGCAACTGCTAGTGATAAAACAAAGGTTTCCATGCATGAGTGACCTCCACTAGTCTAATTGAGATGTAACTGACTATAAATTGAAAAGGGAAGGCGTACTATTTTGTAGGAGGCGCCCTAATTTGTAGAAGAATACTTTCAAGAGAGAATATTCTCATCTATGGAAACCCCATCAACATTGGACTATCAACCTTAGGAAAATAATTGCCTCGGTGAGTGTGTAATATCTCCAACATATTTAACTAAAATTGAAGTACCTTGAAAATAGAAAAAAAGAACTATGAAAAGTGCAATCTGTAGTTGTAAGATTACCTTGTAAAAATTGTTTCCATACCAAAACTTTCCATAGGTTGTAACAAAATTATTTTATCAGTTGTTGGTTGTTTTAGAAGAGGAAGTTGTGATGGTGTAGACATGAGCTTACGTTCTTATGGAAAAGGTCAAATTGAGGGACATGCATTTCAAGATCTACCTTCTTAAACTCCACTCACAATAGTCAGTAACCATGCTACTTATTGTTGAAAGATTCCAATCAATTTCTAAGCTAGTTACCCTTTCAATTCCACGCCTAGGCTCTCTTATGTACTCTAGTGTCTATTGTTGACAATTTGGTTGTCATTGATATCAACCTTGTTAGATAGGTGAAATATCATTTATTGATTGGTTTGAAAAGCATTGTCAATATTTGACATAATGTTATGAAGGTGAATTGAATGTCAAGCATTGTCAATATTGGACATAATGTTATGAAGTTGACTTGAATATTAGTAAAAAGATAATATTGACTAATATGTTGTATGAGCTTGATGCACTCATCATATATTGTATAAAGTTGATAAAATCACCCTAATGACAATATGGATTATGGTGGATCGTGTCATTAACATCCATTCACAAAAAGAAACTGTGAAGAAATTGTCCAGATAAAAAGGGTAAATGGAGAATCCAATATGGATGCATACAAATCACAAATAAGAATGTTGGACATGGCATTGTCCAACATGTCAAATAAGATTAGTATGAGCATCAGTATAGTCACAGAGTCAAGAAGTCTGGTATAAAAGTCTCAGCAAAAAAAGTCTCGACTAGTCAAGCCTTAAGTTGAGTCGGAAACAATTGTCTTGACCAGTCAAACCTTAAGTCGAGTCGAAACAATTAAATGGGTCAAGTTGACTATCTAAATGAAAGGAGAAAGGATCAAAGTTGAGTGTTTCAATAAAATGCAGTAGATATCAAGAATTATGGTATAAACATCTCAGCAAGAAGTTGAAGTTGAAGGTCGAAGTCGGATAAGTAGAAGAATTCAAAATCAAAGAAGACGAAGATCGAAGCTGAAGTCGAAGTCGAAACTGAAACAAGTCGGGACAACCAAAGTCAAATTACACAAGTCAGTTTTCTTCTAAGTCGAGTTAGTCCGAGTAGAAGTGAAGTAAATTAACCTGAAGGTCGAAGTTGAAAGAAAATTGACTCAGGAAATTCAAGTCGGCCAAAGCAAGTGGGGATGACCAAAGTCGAATCTCTCAAGTTGGTTTTCTTCTTAGTTGAGTCGGTCCAAGAAAGAACCTAAAGGTTGAAGTCGAAACAAACTTAAATTGGGAAATACAAGTCGGGTCGAGGCTAAAGCAAGTTGGGTGGACCAGAATCAAAATACTCAATTCTAAATTTCTCCTAGTTGAGTCAACCAAAAAGATATTTTTCGGTTGAATGAAGAAGCAAATACGAAAAAGGGTGAAAACCAAGTCAAATCTTTAGTGACTAGCAACAGAGAGGGAACTGATTTTAATATCCACCATCAAATAAAATGTTTACAAGTTGAGTTTAAATAGTCACCAACAAATGAGATATGTGGAGATCGATTTAAACATTCATGAAAAGATAAAATGTACTGAAGTCGATCTGGCATCCGACGATGAAAGGAAAATATGGGCAAGTTGCTTTCAAAGAACCACCTATATTTGCCACATCGCACATGTTCTGGGGGGAACGTCTCGTGTGTCGACTAATTGGGCATGCTCTGAACAAAACTCATGTCGTAGAATTGTAAAATTCATTTCCAACACTCCAAAATCTTCGTACAAAATCAATGTCCAATTTTTTGTACAGAAAATCAATTAATGAAATCACCATTTGTGTTAATTAAATGAAAGGGTGCAATGTTTCATTACTAAAAGAAACAATGGTTCAAACTTATACCTTTTGGAAAGTATATAACTAGACAAACAAGGTGAAAGGAAGAGTATCTCTATGGGTTCCATTTGAAGATCAAAAAGAAGAGCAAAGTCCAAGGAAGTAAAGAGAAGATATTTATGTAACAAGAGTGGAAGGGTGGAGCAAGGAAGGACTAATGCCCTTTACTGATTAAAGTTTGAAGACGGGAAGTTGGTGCTTCCTAGGGTTGGTGCCCTAAAACAAGGGAGTTGGTGCTTCTTAGGGTTGATGCCCTAAAACAAGGGAGTGGGTGTTTCCTAGGGTTGAAGCCCCGAACAAAGAGATTGGTGTATCTCAATCATTATTGCAACTTGTATTATTGTATTAATTTTATATTCAAGTTTACTGTTGTTGATCAATTATTGTTAATAAGTTAAAATTATTAAAAATTTAAATAATTAACCAATATTGATTCACCCCCTCTCAATATTGACCAAGTTTCTAACATCTATCACATACAACACCTTTAAAAAATATATTGATAAGTTCATAACAACACCTTTAAAATATATATTGATAAGTTCATACTCAGACCTAACAATATTTCAACTTATGTTATAACAAAAAAACTATCATAAAAAACCTATTTTTTATTTTTTATTTTAAATTTGAATAATATGATATCAGTGTTAATATTATGGTAGTTGCAGGAGGTATTTAACTCCATGTGTTAACCTGACGAGAATAGAAGACTCTGGAAAGCAAGAGAAAACCCTAATGAGTTGGCTAA
>CBVK0100300020.1:0-13284 GCA_900067695.1 Picea abies
ATCCTTAGTGTTAATTTCCTGCAGTGTGGGTTTGAAGATTGTTTTGTCGGCTTTAGATTAGGCTAGACTAGGCTCTGATCCTGTGTTTCATACACCTGCACCTCGAATCTTATGATCCCCGGTTGATAATTAAATGTGGTAATTAATAGTTCATATATTTAGCCCAACAAATAGGAAATGCAAAGTAGGCATATGCCATAGGTATTCATAGTCATGAACAAAACAAAGTGAAGCCCAGTCTCAAAATCAATTGAATATATCTGTATCCAATGGAATACAATCTGATCTTCCATGATCAATGAATTCATATAAGTATTGGTCTGATGAAAGAAAACAATGGATATGGGATGTTTCTAGTGTAAACTGGAGGTATTCTACACTATTCGATGAAGGTGCAAGTCTACATTATATGAATAAAGGAGTTGAAGTCGAACATAGTGAGACTTAGTTTTATTACCGATCATTGTGGTATATCATTAACAAATGTGAGACAACCCACCAATAATGAAAGTAGGTGTCAAGGTATCGAGTACATTCAAAAAGTGTGAATAAAGGTGTTGACGTCGAACACTTGAAGAATCCATCGATCATGAGACATTGATGTATTCCCAATTATTGATGGCAGGAGAACCTGCCATTAATGACTGCAAGCCTCTAGGTACTCTTATGAATCTATAACTTGATTCCAAAATAGATGAGATGACATCAATGGAATGAGACCCAATGAAAGGAGAGCATTAAGGCATCTCTCATCATCCAACACAAGGTAAAAATAAATATCTTGATGATTAGGAAGAAATCAAATGAATAGGATGTTCATGAACCAATGAACATGTATGTCTCTCACGTGCACCAGATGCAAGTAGTATATGAAAGAGACCCTCTGACTAGCAGCCAATAATGAAAACTGTCGAAAAAGACCAGGAAGCCACAAATAGGGTCTAATGGAATCCAATACACTACATGAATCCAAATGTGTGAATAAATTTATTTCCATTGAACACAAGGGAAACCCCCCAGTCAACGACTAATGGAGAGATGTCATATATTGGGTTCAAGGTAACCTACCAATGATAAAAGGATGCCCAGGGTGCAAGGTAGGACAACAACTTCATGTGATTTTCAGATTCACTTGTAAGGGGATGGATGATATGCAAAGTCAAGAATTTCGAGGAATGGCCGACACAGGATTATACTTCCTTTGAACAAGAGCATGAGATAGATGGATAACCCAGGAAACATAGACTTAACATTGATCATTGACAAAAATTGTGGCACGTGAAGCATCAACAAACTCTCCATAGGGATTGGAAGAATAACTAGTCGGAGGAGTAGACTCTAAGTATCGATTTCAACTTCCTAAGTTCATGTTAAACCCAAACCTTGGATGAATGGACTCAAGATTTTTTTCTCTATTCAAAGGTGAAATGACTGCTACCAATAGGAGACAATATTTTTTCCCACTGGTCTTTTTTTTTGTTTTTTCACAGTAAAATTAATGTTATGATACAGGAGAGGAAACGAGTGTCGCGAGTAAGAAACTAGTTCCAAGAAGTGGAACACACCTATGCTCAATGCAAGGGAATGCATGTGGGACATGGATACTCGGGGGGATGTTTCCTCTACGGGAAAAAGGTTGTCAAGTTGCAAAGGATATATGGAAGGCATTGCTTGGCTAATGCTAAGAATTTTTTGGGAAAAAGGCTTATAATGAGAAAGTGGGAGCCGACATTAGGCTCAACAATGCAAGCAGGATAATGGGATGCAATCACAAATTAACTCCAAAAATGTTATTTTTCGTAACTTTAGTCCCTTAGGTCCGAAAAGGTATAAAACAATACCAAGGAGAACTCTTCTAGACAATGGTGACCAAAGTATTCATTTTTTGTAATTATTATATTTGGTCTGGAAAAGTGTTAGGGACCTAACCTCCCTAATTCCTCATGTAGGTAGAATAATTTATTTTCCATGTAATAAAATCCAATATTAATAAGGCCTAAAAATAAGGAAGAATAAGTCAAATGTAAGAAGACCAAATAGAAGCTTCTACTTCTAGAAGATATTCATCTAGATTGCTCTTATTGTAGATATATTTAGTATAAATAAGAGTCGAGGGTATGAGAAGTTTTGTCTTGGAGATTATTGTAATAGAACTATACTTTGTTGGAGGTTGCCCCCTCGAAGAGGAAAGTGAACATTGCTATCATAATAAAGTTTCTCTTCCTGGTTCTTATTATGGTGTTATTCTGATGTTCTTCTGATACTTTTCTGTATAAATCATTATTATTATGTCATTTATTTCTAGATATTTTCTATTCTACATAATATATTATATCAGGAATATTGCAAGTGGTATCAGAGCGGTTTCCTTGGCAGAAATTGTTGGTAATTTTTTTCAGGGTAGAGACGTATTATGATGTATTTAAGCTACAAATATTTGGCATTGCGTGCATAAACCCATAGTAGGGGAGTAATACATGCAATAAATATAAGTGGTACTTAAGCACACATCTGTTGGCCACCCTTGTAACCCATGTTGGTACCCCTTCAAGTGGTACCACATCAGAAAACACCTGTATACGGATCATCCTAGGCATCCTAAACCCTCCATAGATAAACCGATCGACCGCCTGACTGCTATAGTGTCATTGAGAACATCACTCGGGAAGTGACTCTCTAGTTCCTGGGTAGTCAGGTAGTACGTCTAAGGGTAAGGTCTAGCCTCCTTAGTTGGTGCCCTGAGATGTTGGGTCAAGTACTACTGTTGGACCCCACACGTATATCAAAGAGCTATACTACAGGGAAAACCCTTGAATGTAGATTCCCTGCAAACCCTAACCCTTGGGAATAGAACAAAAAAAATAACATACAATATATGTTGTAGTATCTGGACTATCTGCAATATCTGGACTATCTGCAATTGAATCCCTTCCACTCCACTAAAGATCCAGAAATTGAGTAGGTATGAAATGGTTGAACACCAAATCAAGGACCTTTGTTATAATTGTGATGAAAAATATTTCCCTGGGCACAAGTGTAAGGAACAAAAAATATTTATGGCCATATCTGAATATGTTTCTGAAGAAGAGGTTGAGGCTCCTCCTATGGATGAATCCTCTGACCCCAATGATATGGCCCCATCAACGAAACCTCTAGAAGTTGAACCAATCCTTTCCCTAAATGCTCTCACTGCTTCTCAACTCCCCAAACCCTCAAGTTAATTGGCTACATTAGGCATCATAAAATCACCATCCTCATTGACAGTGGCAGCACCCATAACTTTATTCATCGTTGCATTTCCCAAGAAACTAATTGTTATATCAATGTCATCAATAAATTTCAAATCATGATTTCCAATAGTGGTTCCATGAAATGTGGGGGGCGTTGTGAAAATGTGTGTCTCAAAATTGGCCAGTACAATATGAAATATCATATGTTTGCTATCAACATGGGTGGTTGTGACATTGTTCTAGGTGTTGAATGGTTGAGGACTCTGGGTCCCATCCTCATGGATTTTAAGGAATTAACCATGAAATTCACCCGAGAGGGCCAAAAGTATATGTTCCAAGGCATCATAACTAGTTCCCCTGATATCACCAGTTCCCATCGCATGGAAAATCGCCTCAAAAAAGGGCATTTAGGCATTATTTCACAACTCCATTCTATTCAAGCCACTGAGATATCATCTATGCATCCAGACCTCCAATCCATCCTCTCCAAACATCAATATATTTTTTTTACTCCCCAAGGACTCCCCCCTTCCCTTTATGTTCATTATCATTTCATTCCTCTCATCCTTGGAAACCTTCCTCTCAATGTTCGTCCCTACCACCATCCCTTTGCACAAAAAATCAAATTGAGAAAATTATCCAAGAATTGTTCGTTGTGCGTGTTATACATACTAGTACTAGCCCATATTCTTCTCCTATGGTCATGGCCCTTAAGAAATAAATATCTTGATGCATGTGTCCTGACATTCATGCCCTCAACAAACTAATCATCAAAGACAATTTTCACATTCCTGTCATTGATGATCTCTTGGATGAATTGAGTGGTGCCTAGTATTTTACTAAACTTGATATATATTCCGGCTATCACTAGATATGTATGAAAAAAATTGGCATTCCTAATACTTCCTTTAAAACTCATTAGGGCCACTATGAGTTCTTGGTCATACCCTTTGGCTTATGTAATTCTCCATCCACCTTCCAAAGCCTCATGAATCATGCATTTCGTCCTTTTCTCTTTCATTTTTTCGTAGTTTTATTTGATGATATTCTCATCTATAGTAAAACATGGACCACCCATCTTTCTCATGTGGATATAGATCTTCATCTACTCTCTCAACACCAACTTTTCCTCAAACAATATAAATGTGTTTTTGGAGCCTCGGAAGTGGAGTATTTGGGTCATATTGTTGGAAAATTTGGTTTCAGGGTGGATCCAAATAAAATTGAAGAAATGCAAGATTGGCCTCAACCTAATACTCTCAAAATCTTGCATCATTTTCTGGGTTTAATAGGTTATTATCGCAAGTTTGTCCAGAATTATGGAAAAATTGCAACACCTCTCATGGCTTTCCTTAAAAAGAATGATTTCACTTGGATTCCAACAACTGATCAATCCTTCCAAGCATTGAAGGAGGCTATGTGCACCACTCCTATCTTGGCCCTTCCCAACTTCAAAAATACTTTTTCCTTGGAATGTGATGCTTTAGTGAGAGGAATTGGTACAGTCTTTATGCAATATAGCCATCCTTTGGCCTTCACCATCAAACAAATTTCATAGTGCCATTTGGGACAATCCATTTATGAAAAGGAAATGTTGTCTATATTGCATGCAATGGATATTTGGCGCCCTTATCTATTGGGGAAACACTTCCAAATTAAGACAGATCATCATAGCCTTAAGTACTTTATGGAGAAACATATTTCATCCCCGGAGCAAAAGAAATGGGTGACTAAGCTCTTTGGATATGATTATGAGATCATTTAAAAGAAATGAAAATACTATGTGGTTGTTGATGCTCTTTCCCGAAAGTATGAAGACAAAGGGTCCATTTTTTCTCTCTCTTTCATTTAAACAGATTGAATCCAAGCCATTCGCCAAGAATGGATGCAAGATCCCAAAATTTCACGTTTGATCCACCAATTGCAAGGAAATTCTCCAGTATCCCCGGGGTACTCTTGAAACAATGATGAGTTGCACTACAAAGGACATCTGTATTTAAGTAAACATTCACAACTTAAATCCATGGTTCTTTCTAAGATAAATGCTTCACCCACAACTAGGCACTCAGGGTTTACCAAAGCCTATGACTGAGTCAAACGCTCCTTTTTCTAGGAGGGAATGAAACATGATGTTCGCACCTTCGTGGTAGAATGTGATATATGTCAATGAAACAAAGGATAAACAATCAAATCTCCAAGCATGCTACAACTACTCTCGATTCCACCCTCTATTTGGAGGGATATCTCTATGGATTTCATTGTTGGCTTACCTAAATTGGATAATAATTCAGTCATCATGGTGGTAGTTGATTGTATTTCCAAATATGCTCTTTTTTGTGCTCTTCAAGACCCATTTACAACAACCACAATGGATAAAATTTTCATGGATAACATTTTCAATCTTCATGGCATGCCTCACTCTATTGTCTCTGACAAAGATCCCACTTTCACTAGAAATTTCTGGCAATAATTTTTCAGGCTCCAGGGAACCCAATTGTAGCTCAGCACAACCTATCATCCTCAAACTGATGGCTAAAATGAAGTGGTCAACAAGTGTTTGGAAACCTAATTGTGGTGTTTTTGATATGAAAGGAAAACTCAATGGGCACAATGGTTTCCACTAGATGAATGGTGGTACAACACATCTTACCATACAACTACTCGCATGACTCCTTTTGAAGTCGTATATGGACAAAATCCACTCTCATTTCTCTCATGCATTCCAGGAGTCTCTACAGTTCAAGAGGTTGACCACACTCTTACAATTCGAGAAGCTATTATCCATTCCCTCAAAGAGAATTTGGCCATAGCTAAAAATCACATGAAGCAACAAGTTGATCAAGGTCTTTCTGAACATCAATTTGTTGAAGGGAACCAAGTGCTTCTTTGATTACAACCTTATAAGAAAACTTCACTCAAGGTTGACCATTTCCAGAATCTTTCACCTAAATTTTATGGTCCATATACAGTTCTCGAACGCGTGGGACAGGTCATCTACCAGTTAGCTTTGCCAAGTCATTCTAAGATCCATCCTATTTTTCATGTCACATGCTTAAAGAAGGTGATTAGAACTAAGTGCCAAAATCAAACCAATCTTCTTGAGTTGGATGAAGAAGGATCCATATGGTTTTAGCCCCGAGAATTTTTGGATCAGCATGAGCATCGTCTCCATCACTGAACCATCAAGGAAGTGTTAGTAAAATGGAAAGACAAAACTCCAACATATTCCACCTAGGAGCTATTTAACATTCTGCAACAATTTCCTCATCTCAAGCCCTGAGAACAAGAATTGTTTTTAAGGGGGAGGGCATGTTAGGGACCTAAACTCCCTAACTCCTCATGTAGGTAGAATAATATATTTTCCATGTAATAAATTTCAATATTAATAAGGCCTAGAAATAAGGAAGAATAAATCAAATGTAAGAATACCTAATAGAAGCTTTTGCTTCTAGAAGATCTTCCTCTAGATTGTTCTTAGGGTAGATAGATTTAGTTGAATAAGAGTTGAGGGTATGAAAAGTTTTGTCTTAGAGATTATTGTAATAGATATTTTCTCTACTGGAGGTTTCCCCCTCGAAGAGGCAAGTGAACATTGCTATCATAATAAAGTTTCTCTTCCTGGTGATTATTATGATGTTAATACGATGTTCTTATGATACTTTTATGGATACATCATTATTATTCTGTCATTTCTTGCTAGATATTTTCTATATTGCATAATATATTTTATCAGTAATATTGCAAAAATTAAGTGGTGTTGCATGGTAAAGGGACGAAAGCCAAAACCACTTCGCCCTCATGTGACAGTGGTTTATGGTATTCACTATACGCCTATCTGAAGCAACCCCAACATCACCTGCCACCAACTACCACTATGCACCTTCTACCATGGACCTTCCACCATGGACCTACCACCATGGCATTCCACATCACCTTTTCCATGTCACCTCCACTTCATTGCCACATCATGTACGAAAAAATACTCAAATTTTCCCCAATTTTGAATTTTTCCAAAAATATGTAATTTTTGAATTTCTTCCCAAGAAACCATGGAAATATGAAATTAAGCTTAATGCGGCCAATTTTTGGCCTTGCACACAACAAATTACATCCATGAATGACTGATGGCCATTTATGGGCACGAATTTCAATCGATTTTTATTAGAAATTTGAGATTTTTTTCCCAATTTCACCATGGCTTCACTGTAACTCCAAAATTCACAAATCAACCAATTCTAGGCCTGCAAATACCCAAACTGAGATTAAAAATGGGAATTTTAATCCCAGGGTTCAATTCCTTCAAATTCCTCATGAATTTCTTCCTATTTCTTGGAAATAATTTTAACTAACATGTTGCAAACACCCTCTGAAATTTAATTTCTGTAATCTCATCTTATGTGTGCTGACCAATAGTCCATGTAGGTTCAATATTGAACCTAGAGCTCTGATACCATAATGTAATGTCCTTAACCCCAAGCTTGGACATGCCACACAAAATTTATTTTCTCTAATACCATAAAGTAATGTCTCTCATTACTAGAAAATTCAAAAAATTAGCTATGATACCATTCATTACCTAATTTCCCTACATATGCTACAAATATGTAGTTCTAAAAACAAACCATTCATGCATAAACATGTACAATTAATCATAACAAAATTAACTTATTATACGCACAATAATTGACACATAAAAACATATAAAATAACACTTATGTTTTAGTGGAAAATCACCAATTACATACAGACCTCAGATGTTCCTCCCAACCATAGAATTTCTTTCTCATAAAATCTCAATAGATGTTCCTCACTCTCACGGCAAATGAGTTTCTGAGGAAACAAGCCCGGAATTAAAGTGGGATTCAACGACACCCATGCACTCTTTCCCTGGAAGTACTTTTCCTCTCGGTCGTGAAGATGAAGCTGATTCCATGTATAGCCCTCCGTTGGATTTAGAGTCAACATAAGGAAGAGAAAAATATGTATACGGACTTTACCAACCAATATAAAGCTCCCCAAAATACTAAAGATCGGATTTAATATGAGTATTTCCTCTGGTGACTACTATATCATAGAATCATAATTCGCACTGATTAAATAAATAGTTTTCGATCATATAACAGTATAAAGTTATTAAGGTTAAGGTATTTAGTATTTCCATATAGTGAACAAGGATAATTATCTTAATCATAATGATATACCATAATATCTTATGAGATATAGAGTATGGTAATATAAATAGTTACATAATAATACCATAAATAGTTGTGTTTATTGTTGATGAAATATAGGGCCAAAGTTAAGCGCACAATTGGAAAATCAAGCCGACAACTTTGTTATATTATATGCCACTTTATGGACCAAGGAAATTGTGTCACCAGCATATGATGTTATAGATTGCAGACAGGACTGCTGCAGATTGCTTTTTTTTTTGCCCATTTTGAATGCTATGTTCATAGTTCCAAGGAGCAAGTTGTTTTGCTTCATAATATTTTATCTTGTGCAATTTCGAGTATTTTCCGTGCTAAAATATGCTTTAAACTTGTTAGTCATAACTATCTGGCAAGTTATTGGAAAAAGTTGTAATGACTATTGCCAGCTATTTTGTTTGAAGCATATCTCAATAAAATGTTATAAAGATCTATCAGATATTGGAACCATAAAAATCAGAAATAAAAATATATAGAATTTCAAATAAAATGAAAATATAAGACATTTCATGAAATCTTATCAATCTTTAATATTAATATATAATTTACATAGTGGATTTGTATAGGTTTTTATTGCTTCTTTTAGAAGATGAAAAATCTTATCAATCCTCACCCACATAATTGACCGCTTGATGCATGTAGTTTAACCTTGGAATCAACAACTAACCACCGTCTACATTGACTCCAACGTTGTTTTTGTTTCATCTAATAAATACGGACCCCAACCAACAAAGTCCGCTAACTATTGCTCTTCATGGATTCCAAACCTCTCTGAATTCTAGTTAGGAGATTACTCAGTCTATTCAATGTAGATTTGGTGTTTTTCCTTTGCTAATTGGTAATTCCAAGAAATCTTTGGCGGAGGTTGTATAACAGAGCTTTAATGACACTTTCTTGACCTAAAAGATGCGGTGGATTCGCTACTGAAATAGCTATAGCGGCGAGACTGACATTGCAGAGCTCAGGCAGAAACTGCTCTGCTACAGAAAGTAGATAAATAGGCATTATAAGAATAGCTTAGTAATAGCATCAAGCATAGCGCAGCCGGAAGGAGACTGGCCATAAGATGGGGCAATGGACATCTGAATTTGGTAATTTAGAAATCTCCAATTTCAGAGAGATCGCTTGTTTCAATTCCATTTCTGGGTACGTTCAGATTTTCAAAATATTTCGATATTATGTGTCTATTCAGCTTTCAAAATATTTTGATATTATGGGTCTATTCAAATTTTCAAAATAAGTTACAGTGAAATCTAGAGCGGATTCTCAAAAGTATAAAGAGAAAAAAATATTTATAGAAAAATAATGTTTTAAGTTTAAAAAACTTAGCGTCTGTTGTACTTATTTCAATCTCTATATTGCATGACAATATAATCATGGAGATCAAGAATATCTCATCTCAAAAACTGACATTGACAAGTTATTGAATTCATTGCTAGAAACGGACCACACTCCTCTTTTATCACTTTATACACTTACACAATTTAAAGGATGGAAATTATTAGCTTCTCTTTTAATAGCTTAAAAAACACATCTTCCACCATTACATAACTCCAAATCACCGATAAATTTCTTCAAAAAATGAATACATTGTCTTAGTTTGAGCCTTTGGCCATCAAGCTCCCAGATCTTGAAGCTCCTATAGAAGCCTTTTGCAGGTTGTTTTCCATTGTCCTCAACATTGTTCCTTTTTATTATGACTTCAAATTCAAATTTGAGCGGAAATGCAATAGAGTGTGTATTAGGCATGTTGCTAAGTTCCCATGAATCACACATAGCTGGCGTGGGACTAAGTGAGTTAGTCACATGTCGCTTAGTATGGGGTTGATTGGATCTTATAATGCCTTTAGTGTCAATGTGTCATGCTACTATTTCTTAGCTTTTCCAAAGTGAATTCTTTGAGGTTTTTTGTTGGAACCAGCGCTGAAAACAAAGGTTTTGAAAAACAAAACAATGTAATAGACAATTCCATCCAAACCTAGCTTACAATCAACATTTTTATCTCGATGACTCGATTTAAATTTTCATTTCACTCTTTTTAGATTTTAAAACAAACAACCGACATGTGTATTTGTATTGAGTGTAAAACCTCAATTTCGACAAAAATATCTATAGTTTGAGGTATTAAAGTCTCCTAATCTCAACACTCCCATGACTACAGCTTTTATACATCTTATGCATTTAAAGATTTAAATAAATAGGCTTACCAACATTATAAATCCTTAAATAATACATTTCAAACTCGCGACCTCCATTCACATCCACCTGTTTTAAAACCAAAAAACCTAGCTTACAATCAACATTTTTATTTCGATGACTTGATTTAAATTTTCATTTCACTCTTCTTGGATTTTAAAACAAACAACCGACATGTGTATTTGTATTAAGTGTAAAACCTCAATTTCAACAAAAATATCTATAGTTTGAGGTATTAAAGTCTCCTAATCTCAACACTCTTATGACTACATCTTTTTATACATCTTATGCATTTAAAAATTTAAATAAACAGGCTTACCAACATTGTAAATCCTTGAATAATACATTTCAAACTCACGACCTCCATTCACATCCACCTGCATGGTGTAATTAACTGAGCCAATTTGAAACCAAAAAACATTAAAATGGAACTTTGAAAAGGTGATTGCGTAGATGTATGGCCACACTGCCATGAAAATGAATTTTTTTATAAAAAAATACTCTCTTATTTATTTCTTTTTATAAAATTCTCTTTACATTTTAATATTATTTATATTATTAAAATTTATATAATAGTAAAGTAAAAAAATTAGTTAAAATAAAAATATTTATAAAATATTAAATTTGTATATAAAAAAATAACTGAATTTTCTATTACTAATAATATATTAAAAAATACATTACTCTCTTATTCATTTCTTTTATAAAAAAATATTGTTTATATTATTAAAATTTACATTAGTAATAATGATAAAATTTAAATTTAAATATTAAATTATATAAAAAAAATACTTTAAAATAAGAATTTTAATTTTTATTGAGCAATCTCCTTATTCATATTATTTTATAATCATTTTCTTTTAAATCTTAATATTATCTATATTATTAAAATTCATGTATCATAACAAATGGTTTTGTTTAACAACCTTTTGTCTTTTTTCATGGGAATTAAGTGACACAAATTTACACTAAATCACAATTTTTTATTGTTTAAATTCTATTTTTTAATTCATTATTTTATAACAATTCTCTTTTAAATATTAATATTGTTTATATTATTACAATTCATCTATCATAATAAATAACACAATAAAATTAAAATTACAATATTTATAGAATATTGAATTCATAGAACAAGTTTTGAATTTCATTGAAGAACATCCTCTTTTCATTTTGATATCAAAATGATTAATATGAAAATAAAATCATTTATAAAATACAAAAAATTAAACTGTGTGAATTCATACATAAAAAAATAATTTTGAATTACAAGTTTAACCTCTTAACCAATTTAACATGTGCTAAAGCATTTGCTCTATAAAAATTATGTGCTATTTACACTATAGTGATAATTATTTCTTTTTAAATAAAATAAAAACCAATACATTCTATTGACAGGGAGAGATTTACATGTAAAAAAAAACTATCACTCTTTTAATTTGTTTGTCATCTCTAATTCATCCTGGATTCCATATGTACCAAAATTGATGGTAATCATTTATTTTTAAATAAAATAAAAAACCAATACATTCTATTGCCATAAAAAAATTTACATGTAAAAAATTTTTATCACTCTTTTAATTTGCTTTTCATCCCTAATTCATCCTCTATTCTATATGTACCAAAATTGTTCTATATGTACCAAAATTGGGTCCATCTATCAATTGCTATTATAAGTTATCCATCTCATATTTTTTTGAAAGCATAATAAATCCATGAACATGCATTATAAGGATTCCTTGCCACCATTTTGTTTAAGTTAGCATAAGAAATCGTATCATTTGGTGCCTTGGAAATCCAAGTGAAAAAGAGTTTTCCCATATCATAAAGCATAAATTAAAATTATCTCATATCTATATTAGACACATTAATTGTAAAGGAAAATCTTTTTTTTTTTTATTTCTGTTACATAAAAAAAAATAAAAATAAAAAATCTTATTTTTCATATGAAACATCTTTTAAATTTTAAAGAATTTTTTGAAATTTTTGTCTACTCCTTCATTTTGTTGTTCCATATAAATCTAGATCAAATTTACATTATAATTTAGTTTCACCCAATTACATAAAGTGAATTCCTTATTCCATGATAGCAAATCTATCCCAAATTTTACTCATTTCTAACACATCTCATTCTACATATGTGAAATTTGAAAAAGTGAAATATTTTTTCAAATGAATTATGAAAAAATGAAATATGTATTAATGCTATATAATAATTTTAAATAATGTTTTTTTATTAATGCCTCCACCCACATATGTGGGTGAAGAGCATTAATAGAAAAACATTAATAATGTTTTTCTATTAATACCTCTCACCCACATATGTATGTGAAATTTCAAAAAGTAAAATATTTCTTTAAATGAATTATGAAAAAATAAAATATGTATTACTGTTATATAATCATTTTATTGCAGTCATAATTTAGAGTAAGTTTAATGTTTATAATAAATTAATAAGTTACTTTATTGTATTGAGAATTTAAAGTAATTTTGTTATTGATTATAGTTAAATTTAATTGATAGAAATTTTATTGATAAAAAATTTGATTATAAAAATTAAATTTTTTAATTCATTTCAAAACATTTTGTTTGTCATTCTTAAAAAAATGAATGTAAGGTAACCAATTTGAAATAAACTAAAGATTGAA